>CM059228.1:3644873-3864873 GCA_030347435.1 Clarias fuscus
TTCAAATATTCATCATGACTAGATCATACAGTATGTTGTCAGGTTAGGATTTAAACTAGCGTGCGTCTTGCTGCTTGTGTTGTTTGTAAACCATTTTTATACTATAGAAACTATAGTAGCTACACCATATGAACAAAAATATTCGGCCAAACCTGCCGTGACATTGTATCCAAATACATGTACTGTACTTTGATATGGAGTCGGTCCCCCTTTTGCACTCTTCTTGGAAGGCCGTCCACAAGATTTTGCCGTGTTTCTGTGGGACTTCGTGCCCGTTCATTTATGAGGTCAGGAGGCACTGGTGCTGGAGGAGAAGGCTCCTGGCTCACAATCTCCGGTTCCAGTTCATCCCAAAGGTGCTCGATGGGGTTGAGGTCAGGGCTCTGTGTTCAGGCTGGTTAAGTTCTTCCACATTGAACTCATCAAACCATGTCTTTATAGTCCTTGCTTTGTGCACTGGGGCTCAGTCATGTTGGAATAGAAAAGGGCCTTTAACAAATGGTTGCCACAAAGTTGGAAGCATAGCATTGTCCATAGATGTCTTGGTATGATGAAGCATTAAGATTGTCCTTTACTCGGGATAAGGGGCCTGATATAGTATATATAAATGGTTGCTATGTGTTAGTGATCTTAAATTAGCAAGGTACGTGGGGCATTCAAGTCAGACCGGGACTTGAGATGAAACGTAAAAGAGATAAAGAAGCCCATACATCTGTGAATGACCTGATAGTCCAGGCCTAAGTGGCACATGTTTGGGTCATTAGAGGAGTTCCTGGGAGGCCAGCGTTTCAGACGTGAATCAGGCAGTACTGAGAAATCTTTCTAACTTGATGGTGTCCAAACACTAGTGAAACGCTGGGATAAGTGCCTTAGTGCGGCAGAGGATTCTATAGAGAAATACAGGGAGTTCTTGCCCTAATAACTGCGTTCTGTTTTTCTGCACAGTTAAAAGTTTCATTTTTTGATTAGAACACCCTTCATAATAGGACTAGCTACATATAAATCCAACGGAGGATCTCAAAGAGCTCTGCTTCTTACTTCTAAGCTTTATGTTTCTTCTGGTCATCTCTAGACACACTTAATAAGAGGACAGAGAAAGGGGGGGGGGGATGGGCGGGAAAAAAAGGAAGTTTTGCACGTCAAATAGGAAACACAAACTAACCGGAGGTAGGAACTAATTGTTTGGATTTGTTGCTTTACACCTTTGTACCCAATTTGCATAGAATTGAGAAAATCTGTATTCAAATGTGGATTGTTCCTAAAATTTTATCTCCATATGAATAACCTGCTGTTTCCTTGCCACTCGCTCGTGTCAGTGTCGGGATTGTTAGTGATGTGAAGTTTTTATTTTGGGGGTAAAGTGCCATCTCCTGATCGAATGAGCCGATAAAGAGAAACAAAAAGTGTGTGAATCAGAGCGTGTGAGTGTGTCGACTCCATTAAAGGTATTGTCTAACTCTCCGTCCCGCCTTCTATTTTTCTTTCAGTGTGACCCAGTGACCCCATTCTCGAGCAGAGACAGTGGCATGTCGTGTGCGAATGAATCGACTCTTTGATCCGGCTCCTTGACGTCAACACTGAGAGTCGACTCAGGTAAGTAACTTCATCTTATTTGTTAGATGTAGACAACTGGATGACACTTACTGTACAAGGTGTTTGTTAGTGCGGGCACTGAGCCATGTTTTGATTATCATCTATTCTAACAATTGCAAAAAAAAAAAAAAAGCGGATGGTTTGGGAAACGAACGATTCAACTCTAATTGGTGAACCAGGTCAAATGATTCGACTATCAGAACAAAGGCAGAATTCCCATCACTATCTGCCTCCTGTATGTTATTCCATTCCCTCTTTCATCTTGGTGTATTGTGCCTTTCACTATTTCACCAGATACCATTGTGGATGACAAGGCGGTCAGGGCCAAGGTTTAGCATCACGATGTCCTGCAAAGTCGCCGTACTGTCTGTTCTGACAAAACAGACAAGGAGAGAACGGAGAGAACCTTCTAAAACCCTCGGGTTAATGATAACACTCCCACGGTTTCCTCATTCGGCAGCCATCAATGTCAAAGATCAGAGCTCATGATTTTAATGAAACGCAAAAACATTTTGCATAACGCAGACGACGAGGTATTGCCCGAAACCCGAACGGTTCTCAAAGTAAAACCGAAAGAATCTCTGTAGACATGGACAGGAGCAAGATGAAAGTGCGTCGTGAAGTTTTCCATTCGGCCGCCAAGCCTTTATCTCATCACTCACAACATTCCAAAATCCACCCACCTGTTCATTATTAAAGAGGCAGGACGCCTCACCCACAAGAAGAAAAACCTCAACAGGATTACGGCCGAGCCTTAAAAAAACAAATACTTTTAAATGTTTCGTTTTTTGTGTTTTTCAGGTTAGCCACTGATGAGGAACAATGATTTGGCGGCCACCTTGAACCGCAAGAATGTGATTTAATTCCTCAGTCACAGTCTAAATAGAAATTCCGCACGCTATTTTACATTGTACAAATGCTTTACCTAAAGATATACCGCACATATACCGTATAACTGATCTCCGATAGTTTGAAGGAAACTTCACATCAAACGTGGAAAGCACCGCCAGAACAAAACCGACTGTATCTCTCCAGGCTTTTAGAGATAAACAGCGTTCCATGCATCCTTCTTTCATCAGCTCATGGTCAGGGCTGTTGAATGTCAACATGTATTGTTGGACAGGGATGGAAAAAAACAACAACGTCCTAGCGTACACGAAGCGACTTGTGTTCCCGCCTTCATGAGTTTAACCAAATGTTTTTAGAACCATGTCGTTGTTTTTTATGCCACACAGTGGAATCGCTCTATTTCCACAAAACTAACATGACCTGACTCTGTAACACAAGCTATAGTACATCTGACCTGCATGTAGAGATGGAGGGGGGATTTCCAGTTGAGATCAAATCGTACCACCATTGCATCATATGGTGTGATTGTGGTTGTTGTAGTGTTGGTAGCG
Organism: Clarias fuscus; assembly: GCA_030347435.1. Classification (NCBI taxonomy): domain Eukaryota; kingdom Metazoa; phylum Chordata; class Actinopteri; order Siluriformes; family Clariidae; genus Clarias; species Clarias fuscus. The sequence continues at coordinate 3,647,867 of CM059228.1, forward strand.
GCATGAGGTTGGCCTTGTGGTTTGACTTGGCACAGGCAATGAAGTTACGACATTTAAGCCTTTTTTTTTTTAGCCAAACCCAAGTCTTTCTGAAACAACGTATTTTCCCCCTCTAGTCAACGCGACGACTCTTCAAGAGCCAGTTTGACCGCTAGCAGCTCCCGGCCACGCACAGCATAGCTCTGATTCACTGAAAAGATCTGAAATACCCATTACTAGCTGTGTCCCGTAGCTTGTTCCCATCCCCCCCCTCTGACATACTCGCGTGTGTATTGTCCCTTTCACTATTGTGCTATATTGTATTGTCATCTATAGGGTCACAGTGGAATATAGGTGCCATTATTCACTCGACCACAGACACCATCTGCTTCATTATTCATTGTGAAGGAGCTGCACTTTAGGATTTTAGGGCATTTGATACGCAGGTGCTCAGATCAGTCAGAGTTTGAACACAATTTGGGAAAACTTGAGCAAAATCAAAGCACTTGTTGAAATCCGATAACTTTTTAATGCCCAAAGTATCACAGGACCAGAAAACTGGCGAGTGGTCCTCCACGTTTTCCGGCGCTGTTTTTCTTCCTTATTTGATCAAGCAATTAATGCTACTGATCTGTTAACAAGACTTTTATTTTTATGATGTTCTCTTAACATCATTTCTTTTTGTCTCTTTTTGTTCGGGTATTGTATATGAAAGCACAGTGGGGGAAAAAACACAGACCTAAGTTTGAAAGATCTCAACATCTCCTAGTCCTGTCCATTAAACAGCTACTGTACAGGCACTGGTACGTGCTACGAGCATGTTTTCAGTATCAGCGTTTCATGGTTTCTTTCTGAGCAGGTACTTTTGATCAGCTGCTTGTGGAATATTGTGCTTGATGGTGACATCATCACGACATTTTCACCTGGAGAACATTTCGCAAACAATTATAAGATTTGTCCCGCGGCGAATCTGCTGCAAAGTCAGATGCCATCGTGGATGTCGAGGAGGTCAGGAAGGTCAAGGGTTGGAGTCATGCTGATCTGCAAGGTACACATTCTGCTCTACTGTTGTAACAAAAAAAGACAAGAAAAAAAACAAAACAAAAACAAAGAGGGAATCTTGTAATACCTGCAGGTTTGTGATAACACTCAGATGGATTCTTCACCCAGCAGTCGTTAAAGATAAAGATCAGAGCTCAGGATTAGAGAGAACATGAATAAGAAAAAAAAAACAAAAAATCTTCAATCATATTGAAGAAAATAAAGGATTTCCTGAAACTCAAAATGAAACCAAAACACTACCTGTAGACTCTGACAGGAGCAAGATAAAAACACTTTGTGAAGTTTTTCATTCAGCCGCCAAGCCTTTATCTCAACATACTTCATTCCAAAATCCATCCACCTGTTCATTCATTACATGTAAACTGAAATATTTCAATCCTTTTTTTTTTTTTTTTGATGATGATGATGATCGCTTATAGGTTATGAAAATCAAAAATCCATTATGTTAAAATATTAGAGCATCCCCTAAGATTAAACAAATAATTTATTTGATTTACGATATAGAAATTCTGAAATACATATGCTAATTTATTCACTCAATACTTGGTCAGGCCTCCTTTAGCATGAATTGCTGCATTAATGTGGCACGGCATGGAAGCGATCAGCCTTGGGCACCGCTGAGGCGTCATTGAAGATTTGCAGCCTTCAGCTGTTGGGTCGGGTGTTTCTCAGCTCCTTCTTCACAATATCCCACAGATTCTCTATGAAGTTCAGGTTAGGTAAATTGGTTGGCCAATCAAACACGGTATCCTCATGGTCAGTAAACCAATAAGTAACAGTTTTGGCACTGTGGGCAAGTCCTGCTAGAAAAAGAAAATTAATATCTTCATAAAGCTTATCAGAAGCTTGTTGACTTTGGACTTGACGAAACACAATGGATCACCACCTCAACCCACGTCTTGTGAAGCTCTCCCAAGTTCTTCAGTTGGCTTTGCTTGAAGTTGCAGTCATCACTGTTGCTTGTGGACTTTGTCCTACAACACTTTTCTCTTCCCAGGAAATTTTCATGATTATGCTTCGATACAGCACTCCAACAGACAGCGATGACCTCAAGTGGCTCTTCGATAATCGTCTTCCGGACAAATATCAAGTCAACATTTTATGAGTTGTAGATTGTAATTATACAAATTAAAGCCAAAAAATACAAAAAAAAAATAAATGTCTTGAATTGTTTCACTTAACTTGTAATGAATATAGAAGATGAGGTTCACTTTTTAAATGAAAAGAAAAAAAAAAAAAAACTTTTGCAAGTTTGGACACAAGTTTGGATTCTTTATTATTTTTTAAAATTATGACAAAACACCTGTGGCGACACTAACAGTCGTTTGTTATTTTAAGGCAATGAAAGTCAGCTGCTCTGGAACAGTTCCTGCGAGAACAGTATGGTCAGGTGTGTTGGCAAAACCATGATGAAACTGGCTCTCATGAAGACCAAAATTGAAACCGTTATGAAGGCTCATGTAGGCGCTTTTTGCAGTGGACACGGGTCAGCATGGACATCAAAAATGGCCTTTGTCCTTACGCTTGCCCCATTTGCTGTATTTTTTGCTGTATGTACAGTAAATATAAACATTATATAGTACATTCCAGCTCAAATATTACAAATGGTTTAGGTAAAACCTAGCTTAGCAATGTTATCAGAACCAGGAATGTTGGCTTTTTAATTCCTGGCTATAATAGTTGACCTCAGATGCCGTAAATGCAGATACTAACAGAAGCCTGTTGTGGACAAGGCTGTTTGTAGGAAATACTGAACATCACACATGGAAACCACCCTAGGAACAAAACCAGCAAGTTCATATCTCTCCAAGCTCTCAGATAAACAATGTTCCATGGATCCTTCTTTCAACAGCCCATAGCCAGGAGTGATGAATGTCAACGCGTATCAGGGAAGGGAAAACAAAAACAAAAACGAACGTTCTAAAGTATGTAGAGTGTCGCATGTTCTCGAATTCACGACGTTTACTAAATGTTTGGATAAACATTGTACTAGTGGTTTATTTTAGTCATTGTTTCCACGCCTTAATGATAATACAGTGGAATCCATTTATTTCCTTCAAAACTTAAACGACCCACAGTTAGTTCAATCATGCAGTCTGGCAACGTCTGCAATCATGCTACATTATCGCGTGCTGGGTTGGGTGTAGCATTCCATCTTCTAGCTGTTTTTTTTTTTTTTTTTTGGAGTTGCCTTCTCAAACCCACATTGTGTAGTGTATCAGCAAAATTTCTCCAGTGTTTGTTTTGCACCAACACCACCGACGGACACCTTTGAATATTTTAAGGAAGTCCTGAGCAATATGGAAAGCTCTTAAAACTTTAGGCAGGATGGGTCATGTGGTGCCCCACTGACACACTTCAGAGCGAGCTCTGCAGTCACGCCACATTATCTCAAAGTTCGTGGCTGGAAAACAGAAATGCAAAGCAGGCACAAATTCCCCTCGTGTCCCGGCGCCTCGGCTCGACGTAACAGTTCGCCATTCGTGCAAATGCATATTCAAATTCCACGTTTATGCTCTGGAGCCTCTCTCTAACATTCAAATATTTAGATGAATACAAAATTAACATTCAGAAGCAAATCGGAAAGTGAAAGGACTTTGTTGCATTTTGACAGAACCAAAAGAGAAAAAAAGAATAGAACCCCCACAAAGCATTCAGATTATTTGGAATTAGACCAGAAAGGGTGTGGTTATTGTGGTTATACACAGAATACGCATCTAAATTTGGGTACGGCTTTATGTTTTCAAAATGGCTGACATTTAACAGTACAAAGCCCTGAAGACTGTTTCATTATTTGATTTAGCTAGAATATTCCATGGTACAAAGAATTCACCAGCGTCTACATTTATTCATATAGTACAGTATACACCTCTCTTTTTGCCAACACCCATAAATAATGACCAGTGAAAGTCACTTTAATTTAAAAGATTTGAGTTTGTTAGATTACATGACTGTAACTGAGTTTTTTTTGTGAGGAGTTGGGTGTTTGTAGGCTTTGGTGTTTTTCTCTCTCGGCTGAAAAGATATGAAATTTTGAACGTACATGACTTTAGTTTTTGTTAATTTGGGATAAAGGATTTTCTTAAACGTACTTGAAAAATACCTCTACTATATCTTTCAGGATAATACCCAGTCTACTTCCTCTTCCTTGACTTCTTACTACTTAAAAGTTATTCATAATTAACAGAACTAATTCGACTAGACAAATTTAAATATTTTAAAATGTTATTTTTAAAACAACATTAACAATTTCAATTACAAAAGAATTAAATCAACATACAAACTCCACAGAATTTTTACCTAAAACAATTCTAAACCAAAGTGCCATGACTATCTTTCTATTTCTTTTGTTAATTAGTGAACACTTTTGCCAGAATTCTAAAATTATGTACAGCAGACATTTGAATATTTATTGGGTCTTCAACTTGCACCTGCTCTTTTCATGTAAAAAAAAGAAAAAGAAAAAAAAAAGATTAGTAATGTTAAACCATCATATTCCTGAATTTAACTGGAAATTAGCCGAATGGTTTTTTTTTTTTTTTTTTTACTATTATTAACTGGAAATGATTAAAAAACGAAATTTCCAAAGAAGTTTTACATTTCTATCCAATTAAAAAAAAATAAAAATAATGACACTGCCAATAAATTTTGCCAAATTGGCTAGAAAAAGCAACAAGCTTACAAGGTGAAACAAGATCCGTTAAAGTTAAAATAAAGGGGAAAAAGCCTCCAAAAAACCTTTAGACGATTTATAAATGCTTTTAAAGCTGAGAATTGTTAAATTGACAAAAAAAAAATAAATCTTAAATAAAGGTTTGAAATATGCTTAAGAGTAACCAAAAAATATATATTTTTTTGAGATTACTTCATCTCTAATATTTAAAACATGGGGAATATTTCAACTGCTTTATTTAAGATCATTTAGTTTGCATTAGTTTATAATACAAACCAGCAAGAAAGGCCTGGACCGTAATAAATAGGGAAAACTGAAAGTTTCTCTTTGGGTTGGGGTTTGATTTAACAGTTATAACGTTCCATTACTTTATTTTAAGAAGCACACATACACACCCACGCGTGACCTTTACCCATCACTGTGCACTACAGAAACTGAGCAGCACTGAGTCAGCATCATGACAAAAATGGTGCACGAGTTCATTTCTTTGGTTAATGTAGAAATATAAACTTGTATGTAAAATATAGAATGATGCAGCATAAAAATCCCAAATCATGATATTCATGTGGAACAAAAACTGAGAAAAATGGATTGACCAGACCAGACCGGTTTTCTTAAAATAGCTTTTTTTTTTTTTTAATTTGTGAATTTACATTGATTAGCCATATAATCTAAAGCAAGTTCATTAGATTACAATTTATATATGTTGTAATTCTTTTCTTCACAGGTCACGAGGTTCGGCTCACACACTTGCATGCCAAAGCCAAAAAAAAAAAAAAAGCAACAGAGAAAATAAGCATTTGTTAATTTTTGTTTTGTTTTTGAGAATTAAAAGAAAAAAAAAAAAAGGTGCAAACAGCCTCTGATCAGAGCAAGAAAACACAAGATTTAACGCTCATAAAGTGGTTAATAAAACGTGTAAATCTCTGTAAACTAAATAAAAACAACAATGAAGGAAAATAAACTGCAGACAAAAAACAAAAATACAGCAATAAAACATGCATGAGCTTTTCTTTCCTCTTGCCCCCGGCCCCTCCAATCTCATCACTCTGCTCAGCCTCGTAGTTCACTTGGCAGCGCCTGAAAGCCACGTGCTATTTACACAAATAAGAGACGACCCCGTCCGCACATTCACTTCACATTGCTCGCTGGGATCGATTGCCTCCAGACGACTCCTTTTTATTCCTCATTTAAACTTAAAAGTGTTCGTCGAAAGCTGCTCGGAGGCGAGGGACGAATGAAGTGTAACCGCAGCTTTTCGCCTCTCCTCTTTAATTACGCAAATAAACGCATAATTTATTGAAATGTTGCTCCGGTTTTGGAGATTATGTCTCAGAAATCTGCCCCGAACACTTAAAGTTTAGTGTATTTTTTTTGCTGGGCAAAACAACAAAAAAAAACACAACAAAAAAATAATGTTCTAGTTTAGAGAACGAGATCTCTTGAGGAAGCTGCCTGAAAACTCATGACTCTTTGAAATTATATTTCCATCCAAAAAATTCTATTGAACCAAGCAACCGGATCGCTCCAACCTTTTTTTCTTTTTTTAAATGATAAATTGGCATAAGATGAAAAGCATGGCAGAGTTTTCTGGATTGTGTGTGTGTATATTTTTATTTATTTACTGAATTAGTTGTGCAATTTAATTTGCTTCTACTGAATTTTCGCTGGAGTTTTTAAATGTGCCCCTTGTTTTGCCGCGTTGTCAAGCTGCTGCAGGATTTACATCATGGTGACGCAAAGGTTTTCCCAAACAGCAGGCAGCTCAACAACCTCGGTCTTGCTATTACATCAAACTAACATGCTGAGAATTCACTTTACTCTGTTTAAAAGGACGCAAATATTAAACCTTTGTTTAAGGGGGGAAAAATAAAGATACAAATATATATAAAAAGTTTTTTTCTTTTGCTTAATCTCATTGTATTTTCCTTCCCGGACTTCCTTTTCCCGCCAACTTCCTGCAAATCTCTCGAAATCGTCTGTATGCACGAGTATCTGTTTATATATATAATACATACACTACGTTAAAAGTGCGGCAGAAAAATAAACCGTTACTTTCCCACGCATCCAGTTTACTTTTATATGTAAATCACATGTGTTTGTTTTAGTCATTCGAGTTATAGGATGGAGAAACATCGAACAGCGTACACGATCAGCTTTAGAGAAAAGAAGAAGAGAAAATGAGTAGGCTCTCAGTAAAGTGTAGAAATGAGTACAAAATGTTAAAAGAAAAAGAAAACTACACGGGTTAAAAGGGCTAAAAGGTGAACGAGGCTACAATGAGATACACTTCACTAAAACGTGATTGTGTGTGTGTGTGTGTGTGTGTGTAAAACAGGATTATCAGCCATCAACACAATTCAAACACATTTGCGTGTCTTGGGAGGAGAAAATTCAAACATGACAGCACACACACACACACACTAAAACAATAACAACAGTGGTTTTTGTGTTTGAATTGTTGTTTTACATGGCATTGTGTTTGCCAGATGTGCGAGTATGTGTTCATTTTGAGGAAGAACCCATTTGGACGAGTAATTTTTAGCTTTTTCTCTTGAAAAATTTACACACTTTCATAAATGTATCACCCTCATGTTCCCATCCCAAAAAAAAAAAAAAAAAAAAAAAAATGTGCCGAAGGTTGTAAAAAAAAAAAAATTCTAAGAAACAAAACTTTTTAAAATAAATGTTAAAACGAAGGGTAAACAGACGGGTGGACAGACTGGTTGTGGCTCCGCTCCCTTTCCCGCTCATCCCTCAGGCCTCAGCTTTCTCTTTCTTCTTATTCTTCTTAAGGAACGAAGGCGTTCGGAATTTCTTCTTCTTCTTGCCGGGTGATTTGGATGGCGAGCTCTCGGGTGAGAGAACCTCCTCGATCTTCTCGCTCGTGATCTCCACGCTCTCCACACGCTTTATCAGCTCCTCTTCATCATCGTCGTGCGAGCCTTTGCCGTTCAGCAGGACGTTCGTGTGGTTCTCTAGGAGATGGGAAATTGCGGGGGGGGGGGGGGGGGGGGGGGGGGGGGGAGTTGAAGTTTTTCAATGACAATCAAGAAACTACTTTGACTAAATCGCAAACAACAGACGAGGAAGACAAAGTTATCTTTTAAAGATTTTGTAAAAGTTTTTTTTAATTCTAGTATAAAGCTAACAATTATGTGCTTACCGGGGCAGCCAGCAATTCAAAGTAAAATGTTAATCTTAGGAATCTCAAAAACACTAGCTACAACCAAAACTTTAAATGCTTTGTTTGTTTTATTATTTTTCCATAAAACCTAATAAGGAAATACTTTTTCATTGACATTACTAGCGGCCCATTTGTTTTTCTTTTGCTGACTAACTATATTTGCTCATTTGAAAAAATTTCTGATGAATGTCCAATTTTTTTCTTAAAGAAATAGACAAATCATTACTTGAGAAATATCTAGCTAATAAATAGCTTTTAGTAAATAAGTTTTATTTTTAAAAACATTCATTAGAAATTTCATTTCATAAGTTAGTTATAACGAGTTATATGGAGTCTGAAAAATGGACTTGCGAGAATGTATTTCATTCCACAACATACTAGATAGATTTTAGTTCCCAGAGTAAATAAACTAGTAAAAAACTATGACTAGCTAAAAAGTTAACTAGTTAGATTTTTATTTTTTATTTATAGCAACCTTATTTCAGGGGGAAAATCTTGCTGGCTCCTTTTTTAAAGAAAATATGAAAAGAATATCTAGCTAATTTGTTTTTAAACTTTTTTTTTTTACATAAATAAATTAGCTAGACAGTATTCTTTTGGAAAGTTAATCTGCAAAATTTGCTTTGGAAAAAAGAGCATTATTTTTTTTAAGTTTAAGATAAAAAAAATGTATCTTTCTGGTGGAACCATTTCAGTTGCATTTTGATTAGAGTTTCACCATAAACATTAACTATGTAAAAAAAAAATTCCCCAATTTTTAAAACTATTTGAACTTGGACTAAAATTGTATGATTATTACACATGCAGCGTTAGCGGTTTACATGGCACAGACACATGATCTCCGGCTCTACCTTCTTTAGCAGGTGTGTGTGGTGGGGACTGAGTTTGAGAGGCAGACGGTGAGAGCGTGGAAGCGTCATCAGACGTTAGCAGATCCTGCTCCTCCTCCTCTGCAGCCATGAATGGAGGAGGGATTAGTACACATACAGAGACACACACACAGAGACACAAAGGTTTACAAGTAAGACAGGTTAGACAGACATGCAGTTTCTGGGGAGTAAAAACCTCAAGCTCCTGGAGATCACGATGCGCAGGTTCACTTTAGGAAAACATTTACCTGGAACTGCTGGTTGCTAGAATGCTAGCATGTTAGCATGCACGGCTAGATTGGCTAACACTGACTGAAGCCAATTGCACGTTATATAACTTTCATAAGGGGTCACACTATCTGAATAACCACCTATAGAAGCAGCCTTACAAAAACACTTACAGAATAATATTTTTTTTTTTTAAGTGGCTAAAATTACATAGCATCGATTCGACTTTTTTGAGAAACCTGTGACTGATCCAGGAGCTCGAGTAGGTGGATTAAAAGCGTGTCTTAAAATGTTACAATCGTTGCTGCATCACTGGTTAGAAAGGAGTTTGTTATTTCATTCACATTCTGGATTTCTTGTTATTTGATCTCACAGGGATTCATGCAGCACACGGCATTAGTTTTACAGACAGAAAGTGCAGATAAAGAGCCAAAAACTTAACAAATCCTAGTGTCATGAATACCATTTTAATGTTCAAGTTTAAAGGTAATTATTGAAGATTTTATATATTATTCATGGAAAATAAACTCTAGTTACTAAATTTGCTTATATTCTTAAAAAAATAATAATCTTGCTGGTTCCATTTAAAAAAAAAGATTAAAAGAATATCTAGCTACTTTGTTCATATTTTGAACTTGATATTTTCTTTTAAATAACCTAGCTAGAACATATTCTGTTGGGAAGCTAATTATGAAATCTGGACCCCAAAAAAAAAAAAAAAAACAAACAAAAAAAAACTTTTACATAAAAAGTTCATAAAACATTTCAGTTGTAATTCGATAATCATTCTTCATGTTAATTTTTAAATGTGAATTTCAAAACAAACTGTGCATGTACACGTCTGTAGGGTGATTACTAGCATGTTTGATTTCCCCTAATTTCTACCGCAAAGCATGTTTGTGAGCTAAAAGTAAAATTACTTAAGAAAAAAAATAAAAATGTACATAATGTGTTTATCTATCTATCTATCTATCTAAAAACTTTGTAACATTGTTACGTTCATATCCATTCGGTTTTAGGCAGAAATTAAGGAATTGCCTTGGAAACGTTGATAAGTTCTGTAAAAATCAATTAAACTCAAAAGGTATCGGGTTTTGAATGTAATTGAGCTCATTTTAGGTCAAAGTGTCCCCATCTGATTGATTTTTCCATGGATGTGTGTGTGGGGTCAATAACCGGTCCCTGTGGTCCCCTCACGTGCGTTACTGACAGTAGACTGGATTTGAGAACGTGTGTATTGATTGAAGATCTAAGACAGGGCTAGCTCATGTGATTAGCATCGACAACTTGTGAGCAACAGTGGATTTTTATTCAGAAAGATGACACACAGAAGGGTGTGTGTGTGTGTGTGTGAGAACTGTGGCATGTCTTCGTGCGTTTTGCAAGTATTAAACGATTTCCAGCAAGAGGAGAAGTAATGAGATGATTCCATGGAAACGGGTTGTGTTGCAATCCACATAATGTCTAATAATGATAAATAATGCAAAATAAGCTAAATAACTAGCTAGCTAGCGTAACGATTGGCTGAGACTTGCTCATCATGTCTCAACCTTGACACTGAATACTAGCTCATAAAACACTTTAGCTAGCTGATCATTTTAAACGTCTGTGTCCCAAACCAAATGTTGAAATGTTTCATCATCTGCTGATACAGGAAACTGTTTTTTTTTCCCTCCTCCTCTAGCTTGGATGAAATCTTGCTAATTATGTGAAAGACTGAGTCTGTAAATGGAAGTGTGCGTGTGTTACCGTCAAGCCCCAGCTGTTGGCGGTCCACTTGTTGTTTATAGTTGTCCAGGTCTCTCTCGCTGAGTTCACTGAAGGGGTTGGGCGGCAAAGGCTCGGCCTCTTCCTCATCTCCACCTGTATATGGCTGTGTGTGTGTGTGTGTGTGTGATTGTGTAAAAAAGTATGCAAGACAAAGAGACACCAAAGCACAAAGAGTCAGACAACACCTTAGTGTTGCACTTCATCCTGCACACACACACACGCACCCACACACTCTCAAGGTGACAACACCCATGTGAGCAGTCCATCATGCTCATGATTTAAAACAAACAAACAAAAAAAAACCTGCTGCACGAGTGACGACAAATTAAACACTACTACAATAACGATGATGACGGCGACTGGGATTAAAGGCTAACACACTCAGGAATGCGTGCACACGTCTCGGTTTCAATACAACTTACATTAAAGGAACAATAAAATAAAATGTACATACGCGGTGCAATGGGCAGAAACCAAATAAAATTTTCTGACTGAATGGCGACAACTGAAAGAGCATTAAAACCAACGAAAAACCAAGAGACCACTTTACCTTGGCAGAGAGCTGCTCCTTTAAAGCAACACGCAAACATGAACTAGGTTAAGCAAAGTTATTTACCTACAACACTACAATGATATCTCAATGTTTGAATTTGGCGACACTCAGTGGTCATCAGAAGAACTACAGGCTCAAATTCCATCACCAAGCAGTTCTTCATTGTTCATGCGTCACTGTATTTTCTCATCAATAAATTTAAGAATTTAGCCTGATTATATTATTATATTAGTCTACGTATTGTTATAGTCTAATGAGATATGATCTAATTTGTCCTGCCACAGTCATCAGTGATAACATTGTTGTTGTGTTAAAAACAACGTAAAAGTACTGTAAAGTTAACTCTCAGTAGCTAACTTTAAATAATAAAGGCTGTATAACTTAAAAAACAAACAAACAAAAAAACCCCAGCAGTTTTAACATCCTGTGGAAAACACTGAAATAAACAGCCCTATAAAATGTAATGTTTTATGAGCAAAATTGAACTGAAAGTTACCATGACGACAGTAAAAGCAGCTGCATTATTCACTAATTAATACTAAATATATGTAGAACAAAAATCATAAACTCATTCTTTTAAAGTTATAGTTTGGTGACATCTAGTGGTCATCAAGAGAACTCCATGCTTAAAACGAATGGTTATGTCTATAACCTCTGTTCCCTGAAGGAGAGGAACGAGGTACAACACATATTGTATGGGATATCACGCCCTCTCGTGTCCTGGCTGAAGCCACCTTTATTCACGCCTTAAAGGCAGTCACACCTGTGGTGAAGTAGGTGTAGCCCCGCCTACACTTATAAATCCGTGTCACCATGGTTGACTCTCAGTTCAACAGCTGCTCTTCGCCGAGCGTAACTGAAGCGGAGCAGCACTGTGTTGTACCTCCTTCCTCTCCTTCAGGGAACAGGGGTTATAGACATAACCATTCGTTCCCTTTCAGTCAATTCACTCGGTACAACACATATTGTATGGGACATATATTCACGCCCCGCTGAGCATCTACCAAAGTTACCCAGAAACCTGATAGCTACTCTACTGCAACATGGACCCCGCAGAGAGGACACATTGGGCCGTTATGTCCAGACGGTAGAACCGGATAAATGTGTGCGGTGAGGACCAACTGGCTGCCGTGCAGATATCACCCACGGATAACCCTTTGAACAGCGCCCACGATGTTGCCATAGCTCTTGTTGAATGTGCTTTCACACCCTGAGGCAATGGGACACCCTTGCTACTATAAGCTAATGTAATAGCCTCCACAATCCAATGGGAAAGCCGCTGTTTCGACAGTGCTTTACCCTTTACTGGACTGGCAAAGCAGACAAAGTTGATCACATGCGCGCATATTCACTGTACGGTCCATGTAGACGCGTAGTGCATGTACAGGGAACAAATTATGCAATTTTTCCTGCTTCTCAGAAGCAAAAGGAGGGGGGCAGAAGCTATACAGGTCAAAGACCATAGAGCTATAATCAGTGGAGACCACTTTAGGTACATAGGCCGCGTTTGGCCGCAGCGTAACCTTTAAACCATTAGCAGCAAACTGCGTACAAGCTGGATGCACAGACAAAGCGTGGAGATCACCCACTCGTTTAGCAGACGCTAAAGCAAGAAGGAGTGCCGTCTTATATGACAGAATTTTCATATCTATAGACTCAACCGGCTCAAAAGGAGGACCACAGAGGGCCTCAAGCACTATTAATAAATCCCAAGATGGGACGCTGGACCTCACCATGGGTCGCAGACGTCGTACTCCTCTTAAAAACCGCACTGCTAGCGGATGAGCCCCTGGTGACACTCCAGCAAAGCCAACATGACAGGCTGATATAGCCGCCAGGTATACTTTAATAGTAGAGAAGGAAAGGCCTTTTTCTAACAGTTCTTGCAGAAAAGACAAAACCTCTACCATAGAGCACTGATATGGAAGAACATTACGTTCCTGACACCACTGCTCAAACGCTCGCCACTTGTAAGCATATAAACCTCTAGTGGACGAGGCCAGAGCACTCCGAATTATCTCAATTACATTTGAAGGAAGCCCTTTAGCTCTCAAATTGGACCTTTCAACAGGTAAGCATGCAAGTTCCACAGCCCGGGACGTGGATGAACCACCCCCCCCCCCCCCCCCCCCCCCGCCTGAGAAAGAAGGTCCCTGCGGAGAGGAAGTTTCCAGGGTTCTGCAGCTAGCAGGCTGACTATCTCTGCATACCACGACTTCGCCGGCCAACGAGGGGCCACCAGGATTAGGGACAGGCCCTGCTGGCGCACCCTCTTTGTGACGGGCAGAATCAGTTCTACTGGAGGGAAAGCATACAATAGAGCTGGGGGCCATGAGTGCCAGTGCGTCGATCCCCAGTGGCGCACTGTAGTCTGTTATGGAGAAGAACAGTGGGCAGTGAGCATTCTCATTGGATGCAAACAGATCCACTACCGCCCTGCCGAAGCGCTCCCAGATCCGAGCTACCACCCATGGGTGTAACCTCCATTCCCTCACAAGCGGGCCCCCTCTGGAGAGAAGGTCCGCCCCCAGATTCAGGTGGCCTGGAATGTGAGTGGCCCTGAGTGACAGAAGGTGCACACCGGACCATAGTAATAGAGAATGAGATAGTTTCAGAAGGGGAAGAGAACGAGTCCCCCCTTGTCTGTTTATGTACTACACCACTGTTGTGTTGTCTGTCCTGATCAGAACATGATGTCCTGTCAGAGTTAGACGAAAATGTTTCAGGGCTGAAAACACCGCCAACAGCTCCAAATAGTTGATGTGAAGCCTGCGTTGTTCTTGTGACCACACCCCCCTCATGGCGGACCCGTCGCACAGAGCGCCCCAGCCGCTCAGAGAAGCATCTGTTGACACTACTTTGCGAAACGACACCCTGCCTATTGGAGAGCCCTGGCGTAACAGCCTTGGTTCCCTCCAGGGCAGGCTCACATTGGCCACCACAGCGCTAGCCATGCCTTTGCCGAGGGAGAGAGCCGCGCACCGAGACATGCGCAAAATGTAATCTGTCGCGGTCCTGACCTCGTTCAGCAGCTCACATACCGGGCTGTCCTGCGGTACCAGTGAACCGAGTTCTGCTAGACGCATCGCCTGATACGTGTGGAGCAGCGTGACAGAATTCAGCGCCCGGGCGGTGCTCGCTTGAGCGCGGTATATTTTTTACTAGTTGTGCGGAAGAGAATCTGCAGTGTTTGGACGGAAGGACGGTAGGGCCAGACACTCCATGGTTATGCGAAGGTGCCAAGTAAGCAGCTAAAGACTGCTCCATCGGCGGTGGTCCCACTAGCCCTGCTTTCTCCGCTCCGTCCAACTCTAAATACTGCCCATAGCCTGGTACTGGTACTCGAGTCGACAGCGGCTTGTTCCATGACGCCGTTAGCTCACCGATAAAGTCGGGAAACATTGGCAGGCAGTTTCTGACCGTTGTCGGTTCCGGAGGAAGAAAGAATCCCGAGAACCTCGACGGCTTCTGAGCCGGCTGTGGGGAGGGCCACTGCACCTCCAACTTCTCAGCTGCTCGTCGGCAGAGAGCGAAAAATGAATTGTCGTCTCAAGCCGCTAAAGTAGTAGCAACGGAGCTCTGAGTCGACGGTAACATTTCCTGTTCGTCCTCTGACAGGCCGTGCGTTTCCAGACCGATGTCGAGCACGTCATCCTCGTGGAAAGCAGGCTCCTCACAGCCCGGCTCCTCACCGGCGCTGTAGGAAAGATCACAGTCCTCTGACCCCTCAAAATACTCCATTTGCTCTGCCCAGCTAAGTGCGGGGACTTCTGCTGCAAATTCCTCTTCAGCAGACACAGGCGAAACTGGGACTGCTAATTCGGAGAGGAGGGGGTCTTGCTGAGCGACTGTATTCTTCCCTAATGTTCTTTCCACAAACGTGACCCGCCTTTCTAGCGTTCTTTGTTAGCCAACAAAACCTTGTTCTCTTCACCTTATGACCTGGAATTATTTTTACCGCCCCCCCCCCTGAACTCCCCTAATTTGCTTGTTACATAGCTCCCTATGGCTACAACCATAGAAAAAGTGGACAGAGGCTGAGACCAGGAAAGCAGTGAAAAGAGAGAAGCACCCACCGGTGGTCTCTCCACAACAATGCCAGCCAGAAGCTGAGACTGTGGGCCGGCAGACATCATGTCGAAGCGATTCTGCTCTCGGATCTGAAACAAGCCAGAAAGGAAAAGGTGTCTTAATCCAGAAGAGATGTTTTATAAAAAAAAATAAAAAAATGTTTTGACCAAAAACAAAAATTAAAAAGACAAGCTAGAGGAGGCAGCTAATAAAAGGACTAAAAAGACACGCACTTTATTCCTCTTCTGGACAACCTCGTCCGGGTCCGTGTTCAGAGGAACAAACTGATTTGGGTCCTCGATGCGGATTGGAGTGCCACTGGTGCTGCCGCCGTCATCGGACCGCATCCACTGAGAGAAAGAGAGAGAAAAAGGAGAGCAAGAGAATTATTATATAGCAAAATATACAACTGCATCCATCAGTAGAACATTCATTGACTGTGCTTTGTACATTACAAGATTTCAGACCTCTTACATACAGTAAAATCTCTGCATACGAATGCCCTTCCTTACAAAGTTTCAGCTTAAAAATGTTAATTTAGCAAAAAAATATTGCATCTGTATACGAAGTGTTTATGGCGTACAAACAGATGAACTGAATGCCGGCTAAGTTGCTAAGTTTAAAGCTCGTTATCGTCAGCGGAAAGCCACGTGAAGCAAGTTGGGAATTCTTTTTTTTCAGTCAGAAAAAAAGCAGTTTCAAAAGCGTCAACGCACGATACCAACATTAACTTCGCCATGTGTTCAAATGCTACGTGATTTTTCGCACATTTTTTAAAATATTGGTAATATTTTTGGGTGGCTGGAACAGATTACGTGCATGTGTGTCATTTCTTAAAGCTAAAATTCATATTGTGATTCAAATTTTCCCTCAAGAACTGGTCTGCAGAATTAATTACATTTGTATCCCGAGGTTCCGCTGTATATTTCAGTACAAAAGTTAGCATTTTCTTTTACAAAAGGTAAGAACAGACAACAGGTATGACATCATCCAAATTCACTGCAGTTCTGTTTCTTAAAGTTCATTTGAGCATAAAAAGTGTGCAAACATTTCCGGTAAATCTCACCTACAACAGAACGTGAGACCCAGAATATAATGTTCGGCAGAAACTGTTCAGACCAACATTTTAAAACAATCAAGTGCAGTATGACTGGGCTTTGAGACACTGTAATATACAATTCCCCCACTAGGTGGCAACAGAATCGAAGTTGTCTTATGTAAACGCACATGAACGTGCTGTAATGACGGCACTTTTTAAGTCACACTTCTGCTTGTCCGCCCACATACTCTGAAAGTGAAAATGCTAAACTGCTAGGCTCCCATGCCTCCACCGACGCGCGCACACACACACACACACACCATGGTCTTGACACGGCCGTTCTCCTCAGCGCCTCCTTCGTCTGCCACGTTGATCTTAGTGTAGCAGTTGGGCGAGTTGAGCCAGCGCGTTTTCTCCCTCTGCTGCCGCTGCTGAAGGAGGCGTAAATGAAGGCGGGACGGGTCGGCCGGCTCGTCCAAAGAGAACGCAGTCACCGTGGCCGGGATCTCCACCTCGCTCTTGTGCCGCGGCTTGTCCCGCACCACCGGGTGACGGTAAGCGTAGCCTGTTCGGAAACCCTAGGATGGAGCGAAAGGATCTTAAATTACAGCACAGCACTGGGACAGAAATTGAAGGATCTCTCACACACACACACACAAACACACACCAGGTTGTCGAGCATCCTCATGAGCGACTCAAACTCGAGCTCTCCCACTTTCCACTTTTGCTGAGAGCCCATGTTCACGCCGGTCTCAGCCACGCCCTGCGTTCTGCTCTTGTACTTCTCCAGGTCCAACACAATGAGGTTCTCCAATCCCCCGGCACACGAAAATGCATTCACCTACACACACACACACACACACACACACACACACACACACACACACACACACACACACACACACACACACACACACACTTTAGTGGGTGTTGTATGGTCTGTTTACTCCAGAGCAGGGATATTTCCCAAGGAACAGAAATTCCCCTAAATCTCCCTATAATTCATTAACAGAGCACACACACACTAACGCATTCTTCTGCAATGAACACACACACACACCCACACACAGAGCTGTTTTCTTTTTTACAACCAAGTATAAAGTCCCAGCATTGACAACATGTTAAAATAATTACATGTACCACACACACACACACACACACACCTGAATCTCGCAGGCCAACTGGGCGGTATAAATGTAGTGGAAAGCCTCTTCGATGGTTTCTCCTAAAGCCACCACACCGTGATTCCTCAGAACGAGCACCTGGAGAACACAGCGATCAGTGTGTGAGTGTGTGAATCCTGCGTGTACGTATTATAATAAACGGGTTCCTTTTATTAGCTGCGCGTTTTTCCCCCCCTTCCTTCAAACACTAAATCGTGCGGCACCTTGGCCGAGGGTCCGAGCGCTTTCTGAAGCTCCGCCCTCTCCTCCTTGTCATCCAGACTCCCCTGGTAGCTGTAGTAGGCCACGTCTCCGAGGATCAGCGACTCCTGAGAGATGGGCAGCAGGCCGCACTTCATCGACGACACCTGCACAAACGAAGGTGGGTTTCAGGACTCCCGTAACGGCACGCGGCGGAAGCGTGGGGCCGGCGCGACGGCGATACTCACGGCTGCTGCGGCCGGGGTGTGCAAGTGGACGAGGCAGCGCACGTCCGGTCTCATGGAGTAGATGGCGGCGTGCGGGCTGAAGCCGGCCATGTCGACACGGAGGTTAGTGGAGCCCTGATCCACCACATCGCCCAGGATGTTCACCTTCACCTGCAGAGACACATCAGTTACTACTTAGTGACAAGTTTCCAGAGGTTTTAATTCACCATCAGATCCATTTAATCCATGTTATTTATCCCGATTGAAATATAATCATAGTATTGTTTCAATGCTTTCTGTTCTATTGTCTAATTCTTAAATTTACGTTTATTTCATTTTAACAGCTTATGTTTTCACTTTTTTGTTACTTTATTACTATGGTGTGTCTTCTTTATTTGTTCTGTAAAGCACTTTGGTCAACTTGCAGTTGTTCAATGCTATATAAATAAATAAGAGACTTTTCATTTCAGTCATTACTGCAGTATTTTTAGGAACGTGCACAACAACTCCCCCCTCCCTTTTTTGCTAAAAAACTAAAACTGAGGAATAAAGCACATGTGCCATAAACCGTATTAAACCTCCATTAAATATACACCAAGGGTGCACAAACCTTTGCACACAACTCTACACCGGCTCCTGTTTATCACAGCACCTGGTGATTATTATTTCCCCCCCGTGACGCCACATCCTGTCATGTTTTATTCCTTGCATAATTCACCCTTTTTAACGTCTTTGCAGCAGACGAGCATCAAAAAGCCTCTCCTCACCATCAGTAAGCATCATCTACCCACCCACGCACACACCGACGCGTTTATGCCTTATGTAACCGGCTGAATTACGTGCTGCAATGAAACGAGTTCAGTTCGATGGGGTGGTTTCTCAAAACCGAACCTGTTAAAACCTGTAGAGTTCAAACGATGACAGGCTGTGTGGAGATTTGTGTTTCCCTGTAGTAAACTGAGGCTCGTGCTCTGCTGGTATTATGACTACTGAATGAAGGCACACGAGGAACGGCAGGTCAAGGCAAAGTGCCCGAGGCTCACGCGCTGCATTCCGGTCTTATCAGCTGACGAGGAGGAATTCACCAAAACAGCAACAGCTGCCACGACGCAGGAATGCTATCGGATAACGCCGCGCGCGTAATGGACAGGAGGTCGAACGAGTGATGAAATTATCTGCGATTAAAATGCGATGCTTAAACGGATTGCGCGTGAAACCCGGCACCCGTGTCGACGTCCTGCAGGATGTTCACATGAGGTTCGTTATGTAATCCGTTTATCGGGCAGAAA
This sequence comes from Clarias fuscus, assembly GCA_030347435.1. Classification (NCBI taxonomy): domain Eukaryota; kingdom Metazoa; phylum Chordata; class Actinopteri; order Siluriformes; family Clariidae; genus Clarias; species Clarias fuscus. The sequence goes on from CM059228.1 coordinate 3,667,178, forward strand.
CGACGATTGTTCACAAAACACGAGCAGGGTGACGTTATGACTTTCGGTTTATTCTAGCAACTCGAACTTTGCATTCGATCGTTCTTATGAAAAGATTTAAAAAATTACTTTTAACTGAACGCAACAACCTGTGTTAAAGACATGCACTTGCTGTCCCCCACATCCGTCTTCTTGCTACACACACACACACACACACACACACACACACACACACACACACACAGCATACTTTAGCCCAGGTGGCTGTAAAGACATTTGACCTGCTAATTGTGAGGTCCCTTTTTTCCATTTCGGTCCCCACAATGATAGGACGGCGTCACATGTCCTTATAAATCACCCGGTCCTCACAAAATCATGTTTACACTTTTATTTGGAAAAACAAACAACACTAACAAGCAAAGTATTTCCTTCTGGTTACTGAGGTGAAGGTTTAAGCGCTGGCTCAGTAGTAGATCAAGAGAAGGTCCTCAGAAAAACCGACATGTGTGTTTGTTTACCAGATTAGAAGCTGAAGCCTCGGCGAATGACAACCCTCTGGGGATGATGAGAATGTGGTCCTGCTCCTTACTGACACGAACCTACACACACACACACACACATCTCATTCCTTTTGTCACACAACAGCTGTGTTATTGTTTTACTACTATATATAACAACATGTCTTTCACTCCATTTCCTTTCGAGTGCCTACAAAAATAGACATTCGGCTTATGTCCCTGTTTTTCCACAAGCATGACAGGGTCACTCGCGTGTGCCTGAACTGGTTAAGGAGAAAAAAAAGGGTTGTTCTGATCATCAGCTCTTCAATATATAATGATAATTAAAACACATTTAACCGCAAGAACAATGAGCTGATATCTTCTCCACAAATGAGTTTGGGAAAAGTGCATGTTAAATAATGTTACCATATTAATGCATTTTCTGACCAATCTGATGCTAATTTGCCAACACAACACGCTAAATCTTAACGGTCCCAGTGTAAATTGAAGCCTCACGGTGATGTAGGCGTTGGAGAAGTGAGCCCAGCTGAAGAGGTCGACGAGCCGGTACAGGCTGGCCAGTTTACATCTCGCCTGTTTCTCGCCCTTCACCATGGAGCCGGACTCGGTGGCGAAAAGATCGTTTATGGGGGACACCATGCCCAAACCTGCGGAGGAAAAAAAAAAATAAATCACAGCATCCGAATTCAGACTCGGTCACGATCAGAACTCTAACGTTTTTCCACGTCTATTCTACCCAAAAACGCTTCACGGCTGCATATTCGACTTTGTGTGCGTGTTTGCGTGTGTGTAAGCAAACTAGCTGCTGCTTTGCTTGTGAGTGAACTCTGGGAAGAACCAAGTTACTTCACCACCACCACCACGCCCTTGTCAACTTCCCCTCGGAAGCTCGAAACGCCCAGCAGTGAGTGAGTTCAGGAAGTGAACTTGTCAAAGATCGTAATTTCTGCAGATCGTGTAGCGTGCGGTGCATTTTTGTGTTACTCATAAAAAGACAACAACCGCATAATTAGAGGACAAGACTGACAACTTGACAAGAACCCAAGTCAAGTCAATTCAGATTCAATGTTTAAACACGGCCGAGACCCGTCTTCTATTTAAAAACGCTTCCATTTCCAATCTGACTCAACCATCATCATAATCATCTTTAAGATTAATGCAATTAATTACAAATCGCAACATTCCGCTGGCGAAGCAAAGGTCGGCTCGATAACACCGACATTCTGTCATTAAGCCATTCTGGCTCAAGACCAGCAGGAACACTTGAGTAATAAAATGAGCTGGTAAACACTTCCTTCAGCTCATTACGGACATGTGAGAGGAAGACAGGAACTGTTGTCCGATGATTATAGTCCTGCATTCCAGAGATACACACGCTGGGTCAGGGCCTGTTCCCGTGACATCACTTACACACTCTGTAACATACTGAGAGATAATAGTCTTAAGTGCTATTTGTACAGGACTGGTATTATCTGGGGTCCTCGAGGGATTCAGAAATCAGACTTGGTGTGAGGCAGAGAGAGAATTTATGGATGTCCGGTTGTTGGAAAAAACAAACAAACAAAAACAAATATTGTTGTTTGTATAATATACTTATTTATATAATTGCACTGAGTGTCATTTACATTTCACCAGGTTAAAATCTAATATCTCGAGATGAACGCTTTTGAGATTTATTTATGTGTAACACATTAAATTAACTTCGAATTAGGATGTGAACTTTTTTGTTTGGAAATGTCGTTATATTTCTAGCTCTGTGAAATCAGCAGAGTGTTTACTCTATACATGCTGCTACATACATGCCTCCCATCACCTTCTAATCATCCTTTGTGCTTTCGCTCTTCTGATGGTTTTCAGCTTTCTCTTTTTACACACATTGTATTGTTGGATGGTATATACAGCAATATGACCCGGCACTCCAACATGGCCTCCATTCTTCCCATACGTTAGATACAAAAAAAAAAAGGCTCAGAAGAAACAAAAACCTAAAAACTCCGGCAAATCGCAGACATGCTAAAATCACACGAGGTCCCTGGGTAATACCAGTCCTGTGCGAATAGGACATTATACTAGCACGGTTTCATTTCCTGCAAACGAGCTGTTACTACAGAAACACAAACATACCTAAACAAGCACATAAATATAATCAAAAAGACATTTGATTAATGTCTACACACACACGTGAGAACTGCCGTCATTAAACTGACCAATCAGGTTCCAGGACACACCAGGCTGAAGCCTAAAATGCATACGCCACACTGTGCGACGGATTGCACCAATGTGATACTTACTGAGGGGGGAGGTGGGGTATCCTCCCATAGAGCTGGCCATGAAGAAGTCGGCAATCTGGCGCAGGGCGAGGAGGCCGGCTGGGTGATTTCCTTTATTCATCTGTTCCTGGATCAGACCTTCCAGCTCGTCCTTGAACGCCTGAGACACAGAAACAGTACATCGTCTCAACTCGGTGTTTACTACCAAGCAACAGTCTTGTTGACCTACAACTTTAAAACATTCTTGCGTTTTCATTTCTTTAGATCATACGGCTGTGCGATAAAACCGATTACGCAATTAAAACGAGCTATATATTAAATCAATGAGTCAGTTTCAGAATAGATTTTTTTTTAATAATTACTAATAAACATTAAAAAGGCAGAGTTACTAAAAAAAACAACAACAAAAAAACCACCATAGCTTTCAAACAAAACAGTGTTCATATCTTCCGTAGAAATACTCTCATTTTGCAAGATTATCGCTGCTGCTTTTTAAGTTTAACAGTTTGTGCAATACCACCACCTGCTGGCAGAAAAAGGCAAATAATTGCTGAGGAACAGCTATGTTTTACCAAAATTTGAAACAAAAATTGACATTTCAAATACGTATCATATCATGTTTATTGTTACAAAATTACAAAGTTTTTCCCCTCCCCCTATTAGAAGTTTACTCTCACTAAAATGCTAAATATGTAAAGCTTTCTTTAGGACTTCTATAGGACGAATTAAAAAACTATTAAATATACAAAAGCTTTTAGCATTACCATGAATAAAAACTTTGTCCATTCGTCCCCCCTTAAGCCAGATCCTAAACAATGACTTACCGACTGCTTATGGTTTGATAATGAAACCACCCTGTATGTTACATTAACGCCATTCGGGATTCAGAAACGGAAAACTATATGCGGCGGGAGAACGGAAAGATTGCGTTTCCTGACAGCTAAGCAAAAGTTCAAGGTAATATCTCACACACACTCTACTGAAGTCAATGACATCGAAACATCTCTCAGGACTGCGAAGTATTAAAAGCAGACTTGGAGCCCAGCCCGGATCACCAACGTGATGAGCCACGCGGCGACGGTAATGATGGGTGTCAGGGAGTGTGATGTGACATACATGGTTTCGGCCCTATTCATTATCCTGGACAGCATCTACTGTAAACATGCTCACACACAAACACGTCGTCAGGTTTGTGTGCACAGGACAGTGTACATGATGAAGCAAGAACACGCCAAGCAACACACCCGCGCACACACTCCTATTTCTCTCGGACATGCCGCTACAATCACTGAAAATATCACAATACAAGAGGTCAGGAAGGAGGACACGCCAAAATATTTCACGATACACAATACGGCCATATCCCAGCATGCATTTCTCTCATTCGCCACTGTTCCAGCCACACTTTCTCCATCCCTTTCTTAATTTCTGAGTTTTTCCTCTCTGGGTCTCTGGGATTACACTGCGCAGCCTGAAACACTTCAGAGTTCGTGCGGTTTGTCTTTCGTAACACTCAGAAGGATAATTAGCTGCTAACCTGAAACGCTCTAAAGCAAAAAGAAACCACGGAACTGAGGGCTTTCCTACTCAAATACTAGCCTTAAACTCAAGAGCTCGAACACAAATACCGCTTGACAAACAAAAGCAGAAAGGAAGAAAAAGCAAAAAACAAGCACAGCATTATGGCTAAGCTTTGTGAATTTAACCGAGAAGCGCTGCTAAAACCTGACAGGCCAAGCATGAAGTAGGAAAGTCCCTGACATTCATAAGCTAGTGTGTTCGCAAATCCTCACTTCATAACTCTATAACTAGCTTACAAATCCAAACTAGCGGGATTTCTGAGCGGAACCGAGAGCACAATCAAAAACATTCATAATCCTCAGTGCTAATTATAACGAGCTGGCTAATCCGACAGGAGGAATTAATGCTCATAATCTTCACTACTAATACCTAGCTAACAACCTAATCTGATAGGGTTTCTAAATGGATTCTTTACAATACAGAAATACATGTCTCAGTGCTAATAATAGCTTGCTAACAAACCTGAGAAGAACAAGATCCTTTTTTTTTTTAATTAGATTTTTTTTTTAAGCAATATTCATGAAGGTTTATGATCATCACTGCTTATGACAGCTAGCTATATAAAAAACTAAATAACTCTGACAGGAATTTGAATACAAATATTCTTACAGATTATCAGAAATCCTAAAGCTAGCTAACATGACATGATTCTTGAGCTGATTTTTTAAACCTCTATTATAAAAAAAAGTTCATAATCATTCCTTTCATGATGATGCCATTTAGCAAAGCTGCTAACAACAGACAGCTGGTTGAAATGAGCTGATTTTTTTACATTTATTTATAGACTTAGCATATACAAACCGTTATAATATTTATTCACATTGTGCAAGATACACAACTAGTTGATGTGTGCCAACCTAACAGGATGTCTAAGGGGCTTTTCTAGGCTGTACTCCTAAATACTCAGTGTTAATGTATAACTAGTAAATACAAATTAGCCTTGTGTGTGCTTCTGACAAAATTTCTAGATGTATTTACATATAGACACGACCTCCTAATGTTCTTCTAAAGACAGCCAGCCTGGATTACTGAGATGATTATAAACTTTTATTAACATAGGATTAGGGCTTTTATTAACCTAACATACGCTAACCTGAAATGTTCTCAGAGAAATGTCAAGCAATTTAAGAAAGAAAAGAAAAAAAAAATTGTTGTAACCTGTTAATGCTAGCTGGCAATTAAAACATTCTGAAAGGATTTCTTGCAGGGATTTAAGGGGTATTTTCATAATATTTACATATAAATTTAATCATATTTCATACATTTAGATGACTGGCTAATAAGCTAACCTGACACGATTTATGAGAGGTTTACGAATATGTAAATAACAATCATAACCATTAATGCTAAATCAATCGAACAAATAAACATGAACTGAAAGGATTATAACAGGGTTTTATGCTGTAATATTTACACCTAACTCCAATAATCTAGCTAACATAAGATCATTTCTGAAAGGACGTTCGTAAGCTATTTCGAGCTGAAACATAAGCTAAAAAGACTACTGGTAGAGTCTTAAGCTGTATGTTCATCAAAGCGAGCTAACACAAGCTAACCTGAAAAATTCTGAGACGACTGTCAGGAGTTTTCGTTTCTTTTTTTTTTTTTAAGTCATAACATTTACTGCTAATGCTAGCTAGGAAATAACCATAAGCTGGAAGTTCTTCCAGTACGGTTTTATGGTATACTTTCACACATTTGCTACATCTATGTCTAAAGCTACACGACTAGCTAACCAAATCCAACCTGACAGGATTTCTGAGAGGAATATCAAACAAAAAAACAAAACAAAAAACAAAAAATAAATAAATACATGAGTCACAACCCACACTGTTAATGCTAGCTAGCAAATAAACATAAGCTGAAAGGATTTCTAACAGGGGTTTAAGGAGTATTTTCATAATATTTATACCTAAACCTTTATGATTGACTAAATAAGCTAATCTGACACGATTTCTGAGAGGATTATCAGACAACTATTTTGTAAACAATAGTCAGAACCATTACTGCTAATTCAAGCTAGTGAATTAACATAAGGTGAAAGGATTTCTACCATAGTTTAAAGGAACATTTTCATATTTATTTAATATTTACATCTAATGCTATAAAAAACAAGCCAATCTGTTAGAGGACAGTCGGGTAACTTTTTAAAAATAAATATAAAATCAATCCATCAATCTATTTTACTACTTCTAGCTACCAAATAAACACTAAAAGGACTTCTACCATGGTGTTAAGCTGTACATTTATAATATTTGCACCTAAAGCTATATGACCAACTAACATAAGCTAGCCTGAAAAATTCTGAGAGGACTGTCATGAATTCAAAGCTTACTGCAAATAAACATATGCTTTAAGTAAGCTGCATTTTCATATGTATGTAATACTTAAACCCAACGCTACATCATTAGCTAACATAAGCAAATCTGACACAATGGCAGTCTGGCATTTTTTATAGTAATTTTTTGTAATCATAAACCATACTGCTAATGCTCACTAGGAAATAAGCACTGAAAAGACTTTTAGCATGGTGTTAAGCTGCATGTTTGTAATATTTTCATCTAAAGCTATATGACTAGCTAACATGAGCTAACCTGAAAATTTCTGAGACGACTGTCAAGAATATATATATTTTTTGCAAATAATAGTTATAACCCTTACTGCTAATGTGAGCTAGTAAATAAACAAACTGGAAGTACTTTCAAAATGGTTTTAAGCTATATTTCCACACACTTGTTATATCTACTCTTACAGCTATATTCAATTATTTACATTATCGCAAAGCAGCTTTACACATTCAAAAGAATTATTTAAAACCTTTTTATTTTTAAAGGCTAACCTAATACAACCTGACAGGATTTTTTTTTTTACTGCTAACTGTTTGACAGAATTTCTTGGCCAAGTTGTGCCAAGTGTGTATGAAATTTGAAATTTACAAGTTGGAACATAAACATAAAAAAAAAAAAAAAAAAAAAAGCCACATGACCCCAAAACGCACGCGGAGGGAGATTTCTCTCAACACGACTCTGAGCTGCGAGATTAACAATGTGACACCATAATTCTTAAAAACCATAGCTCTTCCCTCCCTCTCTGCGTGTTGAATACACATCTCGTTTCCCAGCGCACTCGGCTGGCGTTCAAGAAAAACACGCTCCAGGCTAATTTGATTTGATTTGTTCTCTGCTGTTCTGTTTACATCACCTTAGATTAGGTAATAAGCAACGGCACCAGTGAAGCTAGACGGTTAACGAACACAAACACACGGTATAATGGGTGAGCTCATGATGGTTTTTCCCCACTGTACCCTGTTGACAGCGCTAAAGCCACTGGCGTGTTTTTATGAAAACATCACGCAAATGCTAAATGAATTTTTTTTTCCCAAGACACGACTTCAAATGATCATGTTTCATGACAACATTGTAATGTGAGTATTCTGAAAAGGCAGCCAAGTCCGTCTAAAACAGCACAGACTTCCTCTAAACTAGCAAGAATGAGGTAATCTGACCAGAACTACAGTTAGATATTGTCAGAAGTCTTTACTACGGATATTAAAAGCAACGTACAGAAAACGTCACGATATTTAAAGTCTATTTCTTAATATCACAAAATATCCATCCTCATCTGTTCTATTGTGTGGCGGGCGACTCTACCAGACAACCTCCTCATCATTCATACAAATTACGATTTATAGACGAGCGACGCGGCGTACGCTGACATGCCGTTCTGGAAATCTTTTTTTTTTCTTTTCCATGTTTCTGATCTGTACTTGTGTGCATTATGATATATGATCATGTGAACACATCACCGCACACACACATTTGAAACAGGATCAGTGGCAGCTGGCGTAATACGATGACCTCATGAAAACACCCACAACACTACGACGGTTGGTTTCGTTCCCACACTGTCCCCTCCGGCACTGAGTAACACGCGCACACGTCTGGCTATACGTTTACTGCTATAAGTGTGAAAGCTACAAACAGTAAGACGGCGATGAGTGAATTATTACACCGTATAATCAGTGGTGTTTGAAAAGATTGTGTCGCTGAGGTAAACAAAAACAACAACAAAACTTTAGGTTTAACCAATCTGGACTTTCACTTGCTCAGAGGTGGGCAAAATCAATAATTCATCAGCCAAGTGTTACGTTACATTAAGCCTAATTAACCGCCTAATTACGAACATTAATACCTTAAGAGTACTGAAGCTTGAGACAGCGCTTTTATTTTGCTCCGGTGTTTAACTGGAAATGCTAATGATTAATCACTAATCGCGAGACGTATTTGAAGAATGAAACCGATTAAAAACTTATTAACCGGTAACTTTTTGTTGTTTTGCATCATATTTCCCTGTAGCTTGTTTAAAAGCTACATTTTCTGACTGACTTTTTTTTTTTCCTTTTTGGTTCGTTAATAGTACGATCATCATTAAGGCCGTTTTCACTCCAGGGTTCTGGGATCATTTCCGACAACACTTGTCCCAACACTTCGAGCAGTTAACACGTCGTTCTGCACTTGGGAACAGTGTCCACGTCCATCGAAAGAGGTTTTCTCAGGAACGATACAGTGTACTCGGGCAAAGATCGAACTGCTATCCGAGAACGGAAGCAGATCGCTTTGTTTAGACGCGATGTCATGTCCGTGTCTCCTCCTCTGCCCTACACAGCCATAGCTGATGCAGTAGGAAGGCGTTGCTTTTGAAATTCTTTCCCCCAGAAATATAAATAATATTAAGCATAGTGCAAAGATTAACTACCTGGTTCTCTTATTCTCTTGTGTTTAATTTTGGCTCAAGCAGGTGCATACTGCCACCTGCTGTATAGGACCAAGTAAATTCTTAAGCATAGCCGAGAACGGAGACCAAAAATAACGTGGACGCTGTCCAGCGGAGGAGGGAGGATTCGGAAGCAGTCGTTCCTGGGAACGGTTCAAATCAAACGTGTCTCCGATGGAAACGCACCGATTTGTCTCACGTCATTTGTTGGGATTAAATAGATGAAAATGTGTGAAATTTGCAACTGTTCACGATTGATCTTGATAATCTTTGCCATTTTGTTTTTGCACAATCAACAACAAACATTCACAGACTTATGTAACAGGCTGTCCATGCTCTCTCTCTCTCACACACATACACACCCATGCAGTAAAACTGCTTTACACCCTAAACCACAGCAGTCCAGCCAACACCGCAAGCTCTGACGCGAGACCTGCATATACGTGTGTGTGTGTGTTACAGTCAGACGGGTGTGGTTGCCCTGCACACTGCAGCTGTGTCTGTGAGAACCTGCGTGCGGCTCATCTGGACTCGAGATCGCCGTCTTCACACGAGCAACCAGTTTCACTCTAAAGTACCGAGTGGGCGTTCATATCTCAGTTCGTTGCCATGGTTTCACTGGCACTGTGTGCGAGTGAGTGTGTGTGACTCACAGGACTCTGCAGGATGTGTGTGACCCTCTTCTTCTGCTCCATCATGTTGAAGTCCTGCCGCAGGTCGGCCGGCATGTTGCGCGCGCGCTGGTACTCCGGGTCGCTCTCGTTCACCCGGTCGAAATATCGCTCCTTCTGTCCGCCGCTGGTGGGGGACGTCACCTCCGCGCTCGTCTCGCCACTCATCTCCCCGCTCGGCTAGGATCCTGTGCGCGCACACACACACGAAATGACATGTGCTGTGAAACGGTGCTGCATTTTATACTTTATTACTCTTTAATAATAAAAGACAGAGTCAGAGAGAGAGACAGAGAGAGAGAGAGAGGTGACTTTGGCTTTAAGGAACTTATTTGGCAGGCAAAACACAGCGCACACACACACAACCTCATCAAATTGCGCGCGCACACACACACACACACACACACACACACCCATACACACTTTCCTGACTGCAGGGGAGCATTCCTATAAAAGAAGCAAGACGGTCAAAGAGACAGAAAAACAGAGAGGTGGACAAACAACAGACAGAGAGGATTTTCCCTCCCCCACTTTCTTTTCATCAGTACATTTTTAGTGATCTCCCTTTCACACCATTATCTCTACTTTCCTTTGTGTGTGTGTGTGTAAATAAAAGGTAACCATCACTTTAACAGACAGAGAGAGTGAGTGAGTTCAAACAGGCATTTTATTCATCTTTAATACCTCTTCTCTCTTGACTTGACACACACACACACACACACACACACACACACACACACACACACACTCGTTCACCTCCTCAGGCTGCGGGCGAGTCTGAGAACAAACAGAGTAGAAAAACACTAAGTAGCATCTGCACGAGCATGAAGCCGATTAAGCAAATCCGCGAGTTTAAATCCCTGCACACGGCTCACCGGCTGACCCGACACAGAGGGCGGAGTCGACCCAGTTTAACTTGTTGCCGTGGCGACGCACGCCGGAAGCTCCCAAACAAAAACGAGAAAGTACGCGCCGCAAGAAAGACGCACACGCGCTCACGGCACAGAGCTTATAGTTCCACGTCTTATAAAACAGCCATAACTTCACACGGCGTCAGAGCTGTTACAGTTTCTGCCAATAAACAAATAAGAGCGGTAGCGACCGTTTCCATAGCAACTACACGTCTACAGGAACGATTTATATATATATATATATATATAAAAAGAACTCTGAAGACAAACTACGGCTAAGAACGATAAGGTTAACGGCACATCCCGAGAGCGACTGATCCCGAGTGTGAAACGCTTAGTTTGTATCGGAGACAGATGGACTGAGACTGAAGGGTTATGCAACACAACACACACACACTTCAACACAATCACTGTAGCGAGAGAGAGAGAGAGAGAGAGAGAGAGAGAGAGAGAGAGAATTAAAGAGGCTATTGGGATTTACAACAGCTGCACAGTCTCCAGATACAGTCCATTATTCTCTCACACACACACAGGTTGCATGACACAGCCTGTTACTGTGCTGACTTGTGGGAAACAAATGCAGGGGTTCTGGAATCGCACACACACACACACAGAGGGAAACGGGACACCCGCATTACGATGGCACAGTCACAAGACACACACAGCGTCCGGTTCAATCAATGCACTATTGTGTGGTCAGGGCTACCCAGGGAGAGGATTCATCCAGTCATCCCCTCTCTCTCACACACACACACACACACACCAGCATTTTACTGTTTCGATAAACAACCATGATGATGGTTCGATGCCAAATGCAGACCACCACAAACTATACAAATAGCACTTAACATCTGATGTGATGCTCACACACACACACACACACAGTCTCTAGGTGATAAAACCCACGGTGGAGTCTGCAGAGCACAGACAGCTCATTATATAATAGTGTGAGACGCAGAACCGCACAGGGTGGGGGTTGGATGAGTAGACAACGCAACGTTGATTCTTAGTCATCAAGCCCAGCTGATTACCCGAACACTCAGGACGCGGAATCTCCGATGAACCCTAATAAATCAAGCGCTGATAAAATGAACTCCGAGTGTGGAATTCAGCAGAGTCTCAGAGACACGGGGTAAAACGTCGCCTGGTTACTTCAAATGAGTTCATCAAGCAGCATAAACGCACATTAGTTAGTTACGTCAATAAAAAAAAATTGCTGTAGAGTTTCTGTTGGCTTGAGAAGGCAAATACGTTAAATGCTTGTTTGTTAAAGTCAGCTGGATACTCGGTTGCAAACAAAGTGAACGAGTTCAAGTAATTCGTAATTTACTAGACGGCTAGGACGCAGCTAACTGCAGCAAACATACCATGGAGTTCGCTGGTCTGAGAGAGTAAATGCGTAAAATTCTTGTTTGCTACCGTTAGTTGGCTACATGCTAGCCACAAACTAGCTAGGCTTCTTCCAACTTAATTACTCAGAAAACACGAATAAGCACCCAAATAATGAAGTGAACAGCGTGAAGACGAGAAGTGAGAAACAAATAACCCATGTTTACTTGAAAAAAACAAAAACTGGCATAGAAAAAGGGGGCGGAGCAGACACGCTAGATCGCGTTCAATTGGTCAATTGTGAGATTAGTACATCTAAAAGTCATTAAATCAAACAGCAATACAATACTTATGACTTTTTTTTTGCAAACAAATCTCTCATTATGCCAAGTGTGTATCTATATAAATAAAATAAAGTTTTTGTCTGTACGTTGGTCAGAACTCACTCTTTCAATATCTTTTTCTCACTCTTTCATACATTGGAGGACCTGAAACCTGTCTCCAAAAAATTTGTCTGTCCGTCCAGACAGATTGTGTCACAGCATCACGCAAAACTGTCTGGACAGAATGTACAATTTTTTTTTTGCAGTATTTAGATCTCTGCCTGAAGTTTAATCTGCACCATCAGTGAAATCTAAATGTGGAGTAAAAGTGATGTTATGAACAGTTATATGTGGGATTTAATAATCTACTTTAAAATAAGCTACTAATGCGCTACTGTCTCAATGTAAACACACACCTGCAGCACTAGATATTAATTAGAAAAGATAAAGTGAATGTTTTGACTGGGATTAGTTCATATTCTCACTTTGCCTGAAATAACAGCGCTGACGTGGTATAAGTGAATTTTAACACGCCGGAGTCGTTTTAAGACAAAACTTCATCTTTATCCGATCTACTTTTTCCATTTCTCATCTGTGATTCTCTCTCCGATTACCGGACAGGGAGTGTATTTGTCTGACCACCAAAGAAGTACAACTTAGTGTAAACAAGGCGTCAGATACTCGACCTTACAGAATGTGATTTCTGTGTATTAATAAGTTAGACAGAGAGACACACAGACATGTAACGTGGACTTCGACCCGAAATAATAATAATAATAATAATAATCACTGATTACATTAAAGATCAGCAGATTATTTTTTATAGTTAACGTTTTGACTATTTCTACAAACTCTATAAGGAGTCATTTTATAGCGTCTTGTACACTTCCGCCCAGCAGGGGGCTCAGTCTAGGTGATGATCGTTACAGATGACCCGAGGTGTTACAGATGTTCATACACACTTTAATGTGCGTCTCTCTCTGGGGTGATCACAGTCATGAGGAGCAGGGACGTGCGCGCGAGTAAACAGATGCGTCACGTGCACAGCGCGCTCGAGCTTATGGCGTGTTGAGACGCAGTATCCCACAGTGCCGTGATCCCCCTCACAGCCGTTTGAGAAAAAACGTTTAACACCCCCACCCCAATCACAGATCCGTGCGCGAGCGCTGCCCCCCAGATTGCGCGTGCGTTCCGCCCATTCAAGCAGAGACACACTTTCTTTCCATCTTTATAACAAACTCACAAACACTAATAATAGCAAAGTGGAGTAGAGGTTGAGTCGCAGCTCCACACCCCAACAATAACAATACTGGGAAAAGAACAATCTAGAACGCACCATGTGTTATCTGCAGCTGTAAGTGCACGCGGGAAAAAAACAACAACACTGCAATACGCACGTAAAAAAGAAAAAGCGCGTGCGTGTATACACGCGCGGTGCAAAGGTATTAAAGCACTCACCTGTGTACGCGATTTATTCCGCTCGTTTTTCTTTCTCTCTCTTTTTTTTTTACTATAAAAGCACACTCCGCCAAGCAGGCATGCCTTTCCTCTCTTTTCCCAGACTGCACCGCGCCTCTAGGGTTCACTCCCGGCCGCTCATCCTCGCGCTTTTCCCTGCACGAGCGCTCGCTGCCCGGTTGCGCGTCTACACACCCGCGTGCATGTCTGTACTGGACCGCGTGCGCACACTCGCACGAATGAGAATCGCCCGAGCTGCGAGAGGAGCTAAAGGCACCACGTGACCCGCTAGCCCCACCCGTTTCCTTTGAGCGCGATGACCAATCAGAGCGCGAGTCTGAGTCCGTCACTAGTTTTGTGTGTGTGTGTGTGTGTGTGTGTTCACAAGTGGAATTAAAGGTCATTGTTTTACTACTTTGGGTGTGTTTAATTTGTAAGCCTCTGTTTATCTGTAGCAATCACCCATCTAGAGTAAATCTACAACACACACATTTCATCTCAGTATATATGTCAGCCAAAAACATTTATACACACTTCAGGAAAAGAAAAAAAAAAGTATGATGTACAGTATAGGATAACATTTAATATTATAGTAATATAATATACATCAATATATAATGTATAGCAATAAATGTATGTATATATATATATACACACACACACACAAGCACACACGTATACACCCATACACTTTTTACCATAGTAATTTCAGTTGAAGTATGGTCGTACCAGGTTTTTTTTTTTTGTGACCACATTAAATAATTACAGCATTTGGCAGGCACCCTCGTCCAGAGTGGCTTACATTTATTATTTTTTAAATCTTATTATACATCTGAGCAATTTAAACTCAAAATCTTGGTGGCGGGGTTTGAACCAGAGAGCTTTTGGTCAGCTGTCCAACACCTTAACCACTGAGCTCATGATGTTTCTCACAGAAACACCTTATTTGATCAAATATTAAGTTTATAAAAGAAAACTATCAAACTAACAATTACGATTAAATCAGACCTTTTTAGCTAAACCAGTGACAATTCTCAGCAAGCTAATCTGTTAGCGCAAGCCATAAACCTAGTAGCGTGTTGCACATGGTTTAAATATACAGCTAATTTTTCTGGTCTACTGACCACCTCAGTGAAGTAAAAAAGAAGTCCTAGATGATTCCACACACATTTATTTACTGAGCAGTTATGGCCTTAGTGAGCTTTTTCTTAGCGATTTAAGAACATATCTGAGGTAAATGTTGATATTCCAGATACACTGCACCAGTTATCAAGATCTATTTTATTTGTAATATTCTGGCTGAAACACTCGACAGCTACAGTATGTGCTAGCTAGTTAGTCGTGAATTTTAGCTAGTTGTAGATTATCAATCTACTATAAGCGTTACTTCTCTAAAACCTGGATAGAATGACAGAAAGATAAACGGATTGACAGCGTGCACACATATCTATCTGAAGGATCAGGGTGTGTCAGTGACTCAGCTGGGAAAGTGGGACACTGAAGTCTCTCTCTCACTCTTGTGTTCATCTCTGATTAGCTCATGGAAAACACTGTCTGTAAACAGCCTTCATTTTCTTCTCATTTGCTGCATTTCTGTCCATTTCGCTTTCTTCTAACGCACCCTTTCACTGACTACAGTACACCGCTCAGTTTATCATCATATTACTCAAACAGTTCAGTAATTGCCGATAGCAATGATTACAATGATTTATTTTATAGATAATTACAGCTTTGGTTAAAGTTGTGGAAAATTTGAAAAACAAGTCATCACTTGTGTGAACCTTTAAGCCTACAACAAAGCACTTTCCCTTATTAACTCATATACAGTTGATCAATGAGGACGTTTGTTGTTGGAATTTCGTTTCGAAAGAGGCTAGCACATTGCTGTCTCAGTGGTAGGTTTCTCGCCCGTCATACGGAAGGGCCTGGGTTCAATTCCCATCCAAGGCCCAAACCCCCAGCCACTGGATGCGCTGCCCGGATAAAATGGGAGGGTTGTGTCAGGAAGAGCATCTGGTGTAAATACTAGTGCCAGATGGTCTGCTGCGGCGACCCCTTGACGGGAGCAGCCGGAAGACTAACAAGAACTCAAGGCTACGAGGCTAACATAGCTAACCAACTCTTCTCCATTCATGTGCATCTGAAACATTTAAGAGTCACTTACAGTTTAACTGAAAATAGCAGAAAGAAACAACGTTCACGTGATCAAGTTTGAATTGTAACTCCAGCATCATCCAGAGAGAGGGCGTGACGAGAATCCAACATTGGTTGTCCAAGATGGCCGCCATAATATCACATAGGTGCTTGTTTTTAAAACTTTTTTATTTTTTTTTTAATGGTGGACAGTTACAAGAGGAAAAAAAAATGAACAGCAATCTTTTAACAGTTTAGGGAACTAAACACTCCCTCATTAAGGGCATCTGACCTCTACAAATATGTATATTTGTTGCATGTTTAATTTCTTTATCAAAAATTTCGACAGACTGTTCCTTTAAAATCCTTCTGATCCAATCAAAGCTGTTAAGGGGCGTGTAATCCGTTTGAATTGTGACACAATAAAAGGTAATGTTTAACCTGGACTGCCTCTGCAGTTCCTTGATCCGAACAATAAACATGCTGTCCAACGAGTCGATCTTTCACACACACACACACACACACACACACACACACACACACACACACACACACACACACACACACACACACACACACACACACACACACACACACACACACACACACACACACACACACACACACACACACACACACACACACACATACACACACACGTCAGAGGGAACATGAACCTGGATATTAGATGAGCTCATGTAGGAAAGGTGTGTCTCTTTCTCACACACACCCACAATATATAGCCAAGTTGCATTTCTCTGTCCATCACAATTAATCTTTGATATGAATTGCCTTTTCATTTTCCATCCCTAAGCCCCACACACACTTCGATACCGTTGCTATGTAGCTCAATTAAGCCAGCTACCACAAGACACAGCTTCATGGACGTGTTTCGAGAAGTTGTGTGTGGAACATGAATAAGATGACAAAAAAAAAAAAAGGTTCAAGCTTGAAATATGTACATCCGTAAGAGAAAGAAGTTTTTCTCTAATGAGAAATATGAATTCCTCATTTAAATTAGTGTTTTATTTCACATCTTTTAACAACTCGTAAATTAACCACCGCAACACTGACACTGATTTAAAACCCATATGAGGAAGTGCAGAGCCGGAGTTTCTGACAGGCTGCACGGTGGTTTCGTGGTTGCGGTTTTCTCAGCATTCGGAAGCTTGCGTTGATGCCCTAGCCAAAGCACACAAAAAAATAAAAAAGCGTCTGACGAGTCCTGAATCAGAGTCCTGAACACATGCTTGTGTACACACACACACACACACACACACACACACACACACACACACACACACACACACACACACACACCACTGTCCTTAGCTAAACCCTCTGCCTGCTGTGGGGAATAAAAAGCATCACTGCACTATTGATACTCTGAGCGCTTGGGAATCGTACAGAGCGCGCGGCATTTAAAGATGCAGTGTGTAAACTTTAACGGTATTTCTGACTCTTTGATCAGTCCATGATCATTCTTGTACCTTCTTCCTACATTGTTTTACCAATACCACCCCTTCTGACACGCCCTTTTTGTCCTATGTAAAGCTGCAAATATCATTACAAAAAACGTATTAGTTGGTCACCCATAAATTAGCTTATCACTTCCAAACTCAAGGAACGAGCCTTTTTGTTTTAGCTTCAATGGAGTTACATTTAGTCTCACATCTTTAACTTTAACACAACAGCTTAACGACATGTCCCCTGGTCACGGTGAAAAGTGCGCGATTTCCGTTCCATCGGGTCATCTTTCCTGTTCGGGGTGAAAAACAAAAAGTCAAACAAAAGCCAAATGTGAAGACAAGAAGTCTGGAAATGTTGAGCTCACTCACACACACACACTTTCTACCAAAAAATATCAGCGAAAGCTGCTCTGTAATAAAGATAAGAACACGCTTCAAACATCGCACCATGTTCCAGCTCTCGCTCTCATTTCCACGGCGTGTGCTTTGTTTACCAGCGAACAGTACAGAACGCCCGCGATCAGTAAACACACCTCTCCTCTCTTCAGATGCGCTGCATTAGTGCGACTTCCCGTATGGACGTTTCCTTAACACTTGTAAGCTGCAGGAAAAATCCAGAAATTTGTTTGTCTTAATCTGGACGTTTGGGTCCTGAGACTCCTGATTACCAAGAGTCTTGTTAAGTAAACAATAAATGTATAATTATAGTAAAGTATTTGCGTCCACTTCGCTTAGTGATTTCAGTACTGATTTATTCACTAGCTCGAGCTGCTTTTACAAACCTACGTTCCAGTTGACCTGCGCCGACTTTAACAGCTCATCTGTGTGTCGTAAAACCCCTGGCTCACGTCTCTTAACCTTGAGGCCTGGGGTCAAGTTCGAGAACTCGTTCCTGTTTGCCACACACACATGATTAATTGGAAAGCGTTAACTTTTGACCAATGTGTCTTCTGTTACAGGTGGCTTAAAGAATAACGGCCTGATTGAGTCTATGGCAGGTTCGAACTCTGGATGAGATGCTCTCGCTCTTACAAAGCTGTGGTTTAATATTAATAATAATCATAATAATAAAGAACAGACACGTCATTCTTTCAGGCATTTATATCTAAAGTCAAAAGTTTAACTACAGATGCAGAATTCATGTCCAGTGTTGCACGTATCTCGTGTGTGTGTGCGTGTGTGTGTGTCGGATGGGGAAATGATTTGCAGTAAAGGGAAACATATGTTCAGGTGTTTGGGTTCATCTCCTTGGAAACTAGAGATAACGTAGTGACAGCGGAGCCATGTGTGTTTTCTGAAGTCGGGTCAGTGCGAGTGTATATGTGTGTGAAAACACACTGCTGCGGTATTACTTCATCCACACACTTCCTTTGTTTAAACAGACTTTCGCAACTTGCTTTTGCAGGAACCTCAGAGCTCTTGGTACGCGTTTTAAACTGCAGTTAAGGGTCCCCTCTCAGGCCACGACCCCGTCTTATTAGGATGCAGACGAAGAATAATGAAAAGAAGAACCTCCCATGTGTAAATTCAATCGGCTCTTTTTTTTTTTCAGATGCAGGTTTAAATTTGCATGTTGTCCGTTCCTTCTCACCCTCACCCTGTGCTTTCCCTTTAATCTCGGTCCCGTGTTAAGTTCCCTTCCTTCTTGCGCCAAGAAAGGGCTTTGAAAGGTCGCAGCTTGGCACCGTCTCAGTCGGAGTTAGAAGTCTTTTTAACTCAAATCTCTTCAGGAGGTTGAATCAGCTAACGATTGTTTAATAGCTTCCGTATGATTTAAATCGCTCTGTTGTTCTTCGATTGACGGCCGCCGCTGGTTATTTCTCAGCCGCGGCCTTGACGCAGTCCTGCGGTGTTTTATTTGTTTAATCCTTCTGGCCTCTTTAGGCATTTTTTTGTTTATTAAAAGACTGAAAGAATAGAGACGATATCGTCAGAGAAACAGGAAATCGCTCCACATGTGCCGTATCAATTGCAGCCTGCAGGCTACAGCGCTTACGACATGCCTGGGCCCACACACAAACACACACACACATATATATATATGTACTTGGGAATGTAAAACATATTCATGCACACGACTAGTAATTATGCATACTTATTTGTCATTATAAACTTACTAGCAGTAATTTTAAACGCTGAACAACCTATTAGTGTTTGTACATATTAAAAGTTAATAGCTACTTAGTTACTTAAAATTTTGTTTATACTCTTACACACTAAATTTTGCACACTAATTGTACGAAACAATTGCAATAAAAATTAAACTGTTATTATTTACAATGCACATAGACTGCAGTAGTCTTATTTATTATCACAAAAGCTTTACACACCAAGTAGTAGTACTGAAGTACTGAAAAGTACAAGAGCAGTAGCAATAAAGGCATTCATGAACATGCGTTCCTTTCCAGAAATCAGACAGCAAATAAGTTTTCCAAACTTTTCTATCAAACTCGCTACATCGATTTTAGCGTGTCGGACCGAGAAACATTTATGGGTCACTTTCAACAAAAAGTCTAAAAGTCTAAATTCGGGACATACTGACATAGGATGTAGCATGTACACTGGGCATACCTACTCATCCCACCCTAGGAAGTTACACTTTTAAAGCTGAGTCGTGTTGCTAGGTTGGGTAGTTTCCCCCCTTAATTGGGCTACTTTTTTCTTCTTGAGAAATTAAAACTTTGTCTTTTTTTTCATGTAATAAAAACCTTGTGTTGACCTTGTTTTAAGTACAGCAATGTTACAACTAGGGTTCATCTGAATGACCTTAAAGTGACAAAGTGTACCCAGTGTTAAAGACTTAGTAGCTACAAGCAAAGATGAACAGAAATTCCATCTAGGATGATCTATAACTTGAAATAAAAATAGCTGTAAAACATAACAGTGCAGCTAATCTTGCAGCTTAATAGTATTTATACAAAATAAATCTTCCAACAAAGAAGATTGTATGAAAGATGCATGCTTGCATTCAGATCTTACGTCTTATTTACTACAAAAAATATATCAACAAACTTACCTATAATTACAGTAGTTTTACCTACTAACTTGCGGTAATAATTGGACATACTACCCACTAAAAGTAGAATAAGAACAGGAAGAACCTTGCAGGCTACCTGTACTAAAAATACTAGTATTTCACATAAGAGCAACAGTTACTATGGTGTACATTAACTTTACATCCAAAAAGATGGTATCAATCTATCATACACAATCCAAATCTTACTAATCTAACAAAAGGAAAAAAATACACTACAGGCCCACAGTAAGTTTACCTTACAGTACTAAAAATAGGAGTATTTAACACACTGACAATACCAGTAATACATAGTATTAGTAGTAAACTACAGGTAACAACACTAAGTACTAAATTGATAAAATGATGCTACAGATCAAACTAAAAAGTACTGTAATATTATAGGCCAAAAATTCATAGTTAATAGGTAAGACCAACTGTCTTACCTGCATTAAAGTAATATAGCAAAGTATCTTACATAGTAATAGTCATAATTTTAGTACTACTAAATATTAAAAGTATAAGGGTAGTATCAATAACTTTAACAGTACTGAATATTAAAAGTACAATGCTAGCGCCAAGCAGAAGTAATAACTTTAGTAATACTAAATACTTAAGGTAAAACTTTAGCACTAAGCAGCAGAAATAACTTTGGTAGTACTGAATATTATAAGTAGAAACTTAGTGGCATATAGTAGAAAACTGTTTAGTAGTATATGATACTAAAAACAGAATGGTATAGTATAGTGGAAACAGACGGCAACTCCCAGAGTGCACGGTCCAGCTCACCTGAGTTGTAATAAGGCACACCTGTTCCTCATTAACACCAGATATAAATAGAACTCAGAACAGTAGGAGTGTTGTAAAGTATACGCTCTAGTGAGTTCCATCCTGACGTTTATGTATGACCGTGCTACGATTTCTTTGACTAAGATTTAGAATTACTCTTGTACACGTTGTTTGCAGATCGACCAATCCCTGCCTGTTTAGGGACTTGCGTTGTTTAATTGCTCGTTGACTGCCAGTGTTTACTTTGGGGAGAAAAAAAAAAAAAACTTTTTTTTTTCTAACCTGCGATTGTGTCCACCGTACCTTTGCTAACAGAAATTTAGTAATACCAATTATTAAAAGTAAAATGCTAGTGCCCAGTAGTAGTAAAGTTTTAGTAGTGCTGAATATTAAAGGTAGAATAAGACCTCTAGGAGAAGAAGTCCTAACCTTTAAGCTTAAAGTACTAAAAGGCATTAATGTTACTAAACGCTCAAGTACTTTATACCCTGTAGAGTCACGGTAAGTATTTTCACAAAACAGTAATACTAAACCTACATGCTGATCTGAATCAAATGAATAAATTACTGTCTAAAGCCATGGCCTTGCTCAGTGAAAGTTTAAAAGCTCTGCACACAGGAAGTGACCTCTGGAGCTCTTTCTGACTTCCTGTGGCGCCCTCATTCACTCAGTCTTTCTCTTGCACAGTTTCAGACTTTTGCTCCCAGTCCCCCGTTCCTCGACCTCTCAAATACACACACACGCGCGCGCGCGCACGCACGCACCATTCTCTCCATGCTGCTCAGAAACATCCGGAACCCTGCAGACGAGATCCGAGGTCTCTTATCGGATCCGAGAGATTAGCGTGAGCCAGCCAATGGTGAGAGACGGAGGGAAAATGGAGAGATGTGAGAACGAGAGACGAACAGAGCAGCACTTTTCAGCAGGATGTGGGGACGCAGGGCCACACGCCAGCCATGTCCCCATTGGACGGACACACACACACACACACACACACACACACATATATATATATATATATATATGCAGAGTATATGAGCTGTGAAAACAGGACAGAGATGCAAATCAGTCAGTCATGCAAAAACCAAATTCTGGGCAGAACTGAGATGTTAGAACTTTGACAAAAAAGAGTCTTCATCAAAGTTCTGAGATCTTTATCTTCCTCGATTGAGCTTCAGAATTTAAAGAATTTAATTATATTATTACATGGGTTTAATTCAGTATTCATCTTTGTATTCCATAATTTTATAATTAAAAATACATTTCATTACATTTTTTTTATTTTGATTTCTTCTTCTTCGCTGTTTAACGGCAGTTGGAATCCAGTCGGTTTCATTAACTGTTACGCCGACTGTACTGTAGGTCTCATTCCCCCCCTCATCTTAACGGTTTTCATTCATTTATTGATGGGATGAATATAACTTTTTTTCATTTGATTTTACTATGTGCTGAACAATAAATCGCTTAATTTTCATTTGAACGAACCGAGAATTAGGGATTATTGCGTTTTTTTTTTTTTTTTTAACAGAACAATTGCTCACTCGCTTTCTCTCACTCGCTTACACACACACACACACACACACACTTTTGCACATTCCTCCCAGCTGTTTCCTTCCACACCCATGTCGAGTAAGTGACCCGCGAAGCGTGCGGAGCGAAGAAGTTATTAATAAGTCGACGGCGCTCAGGAAGAGACTTCTTTTCCTTACAAAAACAAACCCGATGATGCAACATCCTTCATAGTAACGCCGTTGCCGGAAAGAAAAGCCTGTATTAGCGTACAAAGCAGAGACGTTTCAGGAATACGAGACAAAAGGCTTTGCTTTGTGCGGCTGGAGGGGTGTGTTCGACCCACCTACGTCAACAGCACTGAACACACACCAGGAACCACAGCTGCGCTTAGTATTTATTGGAATATTAATTCAAAGAGAAAAGTCGGATTGTCGCGTTTAAAACGTCATGAGGGGATAAAAAGAAATCCTAATGCATTCCAGTTACCATTACTTTTAGCAGACTACCTTGGAAACATCGATGAAGACGCTGGAACACATCTGATGCCTCACTGCCTGCTGTGAAGATTTGACAAAAAGGAGACAGCAAGGGGACGTATGGAATCGGGACACAGACCGATGCCACACACACAAAAAAAAGAGCACGAGATAAAAGAGAGAGAGAAAGAGATGAGGCCTTGAGGAGTAGTTTTCGGTTATTGCATTTGTAGTGCATTGTGGGACGTCGACGAGACGTGCGCTTTCAGTCAGACAGATCACACACCCACTTGCGCACAGAGAGGAAAAAAGAAAAAGAAAAAGGAGAAACCCGTTCCACAGGGAAGAGGTGATGTGTTTCTCAGCTGTGTAACAGATAATCCACTATGGGTTTCACAGATTCCACCGTGCAAAGAGTAAAGGAGAATTTAACATGCATCCTTCTCTTCTTGGTAATTTTTTTCCCCCTCTGTAAAGGTACAACAGGTTATGATACCAGCTAACGACAGCTACTGACCCGAGAGTGTGTTTTTCTTTCGAGATGTACAAAACCAACCACTGTATTTTCCCCCCACGTCTCAGTTTGATAGGCAGACGAGAGACCGGCGTCATCCCTCCCACTTGGAGACCACGACCCATTACGCTCTCTGAGACTCCTGGCCAGTGGTCAGGATCCAAACTCACGCAGGGAACGTGCTTTTCTGTTGCACAACTCTGAATCCTCGGGACATTTTTCCGCTCCTAAGAGCGAGGGGGTACTGAAAGACGACGGGGTGGGCGTGAGACAACGAGGGGAGGACAGAAGGTTTACACAGTTTGCCAGATAAAATTTCTGGTTATGCAGGTCTTGCACAGCTGATCCGGGATCTCGTGGCTGGTTTGTCTCCTGTCCAGTCTCTTTCCTCCTTTCCATGCATCGTTCCCTCACTCTGTTTTAAAGATCAGTTCATCGCTTCTTTCAGCTCAAGATGAGAATCGCCGCCACGGCCTCTCGGCTTTCCACATTTTCCTTCAGTAAACTTGGATTTATAAGGATTTATGGTTGAAATATAGCCACTTTCACCGCAGCTACGCTGCAGAAGTGCATTCTGGGACAAAATGAGAATGTGCACTCTCTAAAACAGTTGATACCTCGCCAGTCCGCCCTCAGTTAAATTTCTGTTGCAGTCCTTACGGCTCTTCCAGTGCTTCTTATGCTTACTTCATCAGCTTGAATGATGCAAAAGGGGTGTTCAAATCAAACCAGGATTTCTTGATTGTGCAGAATAACAGAGTAAAAACTACCTTTTTTTTCTTATATAATCCTCGGCTGCATTAATGCAATTATCCCAGCATAGTGGTAGAAGCTTTCTCAGTAGGCCTCAGCCATGATTGGACTGCCTGCTTCACGTCTGAACCACTAGCCAGCCATGGAAATGGCTTGGAGCGAGGTCAGGACTGTACAGGGGACGTGGCAACACCCAGTCGAGTTCCAGTAATGTGCAAGTGATGTTAGTGAATGATTGTGTGTACAGTTCCCACAGACAGATGCGTCTATTGACGTTGTTTTTCAAGGATCAGACATTTCACCCGCCGAATGTTCACGGGAACGACTGCAGTAGGCTCCGAACCACCTCAGTAGGGATCGTCTGTTATGGACGTACGGCCTTCTTTAAAACATTTGCACCATTCAATTGTTTTACTGCGGCTAAGAGTCTCATCACTGTACTGTGCTTGAAGTCTTCTGTAAAAGTCAATTGCTTTTTACGCCTTTTTATATCCATCAGGAATTTCAGCACAAGTCCTGGTTTGACGTGAAAGTTTTTAGAGCCCCAAGGAATCATGTGTTTGAATTTAACTTGGAGTCGACTTGTCGACTGGAGGAAACGGGTGAAGGAGTGTTAAAAAGCGTAACGGGATGCAACGACTCGAGCTAACAAACCATGAGAGAAATATTGAGAAAAGCACATCGTTAAAGGATTTTGAAGCACATGAATCCAATTTGGAAACACCTGAGCTTCATTCTTTTGCCCAAAAACTAAATAATCTCTTCGTCTCACACTGATTTTTCACGCTCTCGTCACTGAGCTTGAATGCAGCAGCTTGGTGCTGTCCATCTCTAGGCCGAAATCTTCCTTTTCCACACTGTAAACTCTTGTTTGTCAAATCTTTTGGACACAGGGGGACATAGTGGGGACATTATGGTGATTCATTCTGTTTCCCTCTTTCTTTTTACCTCTCTCTCTCTCTCTCTCTCTCTCTCTCTCTCTCAGGATTACTCAATCATTCGCCATTTCTAATTTGCACATCCTTCATCCGTCAATTTTCTCCTTCTGCTATTGTTTATCGTTCTCTCTCTCTCTCTCTTCACCCATGACTCATTCACACTGTCCAGGTCTCTCCATTTCTTGTCATCTTCCTCTTCACTGTGTGAAATGATATCCCAGCATTCTTCAGTGCCCTGTGTGTGTGTGTGTGTGCGCGTATGTGTGTGTGTGTGTGTGTGTGTGAGAGAGTGAGTGTATATAAATGGAACACCACATGTTGCAGTGGTATGTTAATAATTTCCATGATTCTGGTTTTAACCTGCCAAGACTAGGAGGACTGGTTTAGCATAGCGCTAGCACAGCAGTGTACTGCTTCGTAGACAGACAGGTTAGATTAGCATAGCATGGGATTTCCAGCCACCAGATGCAGCTCTGATTTGTTTTAAACCAGACAAGTGATAAAACTGAAACTGCTGAAATTAGCATCCTGACGTCTGACTAGATAGACTTCCTGACTATTATGCTGGCTAACAGGCTAGCTAGCAAGCCTGCTAGAGTTCAAAGTCATTAGTACAAACACTGGACGGATTATATAGTTATAATTCTGTTCAAATACGATAAAGATACGCAAGATTGATGCGACAATAATTATTGTAAAAAATAATTATTATAAAAAGTGATCATTATTACTACTAGCTGTGGCTAAACCAAGAGGATTTCTCAGAGAATATTATGCTAATATTAATAAATGCTCACAATTATCCCCACATATGCTACTGTAGATAGCTAGCTAACCTGACAGAATTTGAGGGCATTTTACAAATTTTCATATTCGAAATATATGAATTTCCAAATTAATAACTATTATTTTTAGTGCTAGCTTGAAAACATTAGCATTTTAAATATTCAGCTAGCTAGCATGAGCGAACCTGATGAGATTTCTCAGAGAATTTTATACTCATAATTATTAGTAATAGTGCGAGCTAGATACCTTCAAATCTGGAACAACTGATTTGTCGTTTTACACATAAAAAAAAGGATTAACCCGAGAGGATTTCTAAAAGAATTTTAGAATAACTGTAAACTATTGTGACTAGTGCTAGCTAACATAAGCTAACCTGACAGCAATAGCTATTGTATACAGTACTGACCTCAGAAACCCTATCAGTATTAGGTAGCATGAGCTAACATGAGGATGACTGAGTAGAATTTAAAGTCATAATAATAAATGTTGATTATTAATTATTACACTGGTGCTACACTCGATCTAGCATGAGCTAACTTAATAGGATTTCTCTGATCATTTTTTATGCATATAGTGTTTTCTATAAACGCTATAGTTAGCATGAGCTAACCTGAAAGGTTATATACTTTATAAGGGGAATTGTAAAAATGTATTTACTGTATTTTTTTATTTAGCATTTTGTGCTAGCTAGCATGAGATAACTGGACAGGATTTAGGCGAGAATTTTACATTTATAATTATTACTAACAGTGCGAGCTAGCTACGTTTGAGGGGAACATTAGTGGATACACATTAATCAAATGGGGGCCTAGTTCTTTTTCAGGATGGATTAAGGGTGGGACAGTTTAGGTCGCTAAAAGTCCTTTCAGTAATTCATGGCTCTAGGTTCCAGGAAAAGGGAGAGAAAGAGAGCGAGAAAGACAAGGACTAGCTTCTTGGCCGAAACACGAGCACAGCTGTGAGGAGAGGATTCAAATATTTAACCCCATCAGTGTCTGAATACTTAACACTGAATAGACCCAAACACATTCCACTGAGCATGCGTCAGTTCTGCGGTTTGAAGCACAACCACTCCAAGTTCAACACTGGGTCAGCAAGATTTGCCTTTTTTTTTCATTTTGAAAGTGCATGCCGTAACGTGGCATAAAACATGTTTGAGAAGAGCAAATCCAAAAAAAACAAAAAACAAAGCTAAGACACAGAGACAACGCACTAATCCCGAGCTGGGTCTTTCTGTGTCCGACTGTACGATGTGAAAATGTTTGCTTTTCTCTCTCTCTCGTCCTTTTCTTTACTTTTCCTCCAGCTGTAAAGGAAATGACGTCACGCCAGTCAGCGAGGGCTGCAACAACGTTCTGCAAATAATAACACACTCAAGTGTGACTTACACATCTTTATCTCGTTCTTTTTGTCATTTTCATGACACAGAAACCTGATGAAATACCCACAAAATGAGAAACAGCACAGAGTACCACATACATACTCCAAACTTGATGAAAAAAGCAACAAGTGTAGAGATGTGCATCTTTGTAGAGTAAAAAAAATAAAATTAATGAATAAAAACAAGCGGCATGGAAAGAAGTAAAAACATTGACAACAAGTGATGCCACAAAGTTTGAACGAAGAGATTAAGGACACGCCCCCTGCCCCACACCCATTCTTATGTTAGTTTGATGTTCAGCCATTTTATATTAAAATAAATTTAGATGGTGAAAATATTGCACCAAGGTTGTTGGGAAATGATAGAATGCATGGGAACCAACTAGAAGAACTGTTTAGACAGGAACGCTCACCAACAATCTACAGTGATGGACAAACGGCTAGCTATTTTTTATTATTACATTTTTTTTTTGCATAGCTATACGTTTTTTAAATCAGTCATCGGACTGCCTCAACAATCAGACAGAAAAAAGGGACCAAATGGAGAAAAAAATTGATACCTATTGTTGCGTATCTATGTTTAAACAACACAATTCACATGTTATTGTTAAGTTGGCGAGTGCTACTTGTTCCAAGTTGCTGCGCTACGTACATCAGCTATCTGGACAATCTGGTAGACTCTTGAACAATTTCTACTAGCAAATTATTCAGGACGATGAAACCAAACAAAACGTCCAGTACAAAGCTGTGAAACAACATGTGGTCAAATGTAGCAAGAAAATAATATTCAGTACACTCAAATAATATTTTTCTTGTCAAGCGGAGACAGCGCAACAAGGGAAAAAAGTTCTCTTGTAACTTACTGACTTTGTCAACATCGCAAAAAATTACATTATTATCTTATTCAAACACAGATTAAAATCAGAAATTTGTTCAGTTTTCTTAGTGCGTATTAGCCAACATTCCGGTCATACTTCACTAGATTATGATAGCCATGTTTTACACTAACCAGTTTTTAGTTATTTCTTAATGTATTTATTTTAAATAAACATTTTGTTTGGGTTGTGGGCTTGCTAGCTACTCGACTTTCAAACTAGCGAAAAACAACACTTGTTTATAAATCACACGTAAGGATAAAAAAAATAGTTAACAATAAACGGTTAATCCCTCGAATCGAATTCTGAACAAGTCGTTAAAGTTATTTGAACAATTTTAAAACGTCTCAGAAGTGTTTCCAAATAAGAATAGTTGGGGCGGAGACTGAGTACATGAACAAAAATTAGCAAGAGTTAGCTAAACACTGCACCACATCTTATCTTAACATAATGATGATACAACACTGTGGTATGGAGGTGACGCCCCGCAGCGAGGACGGGTGCGCGCACACACACACTTGATTGTTTTTTTCTCTCTGTTCACCATGTGCAGACCAGATTGGTCAAGTGAGTTATTTATTTCAGCGCACACACTCCATAGGCAACATGCTTGCTTAAACCACTTGCACTCTGGATGCGAGTCTGATCCAAGTCGATCTCTCACTCAGTCGCAATCAATCTGTCACTTTAGTGCGCGCACACACACACACACACAAACACACAACAACTCGCTCTTTATCCTCACCTGCTGTAATCTTTCATAAACCTCACATTGACGTTATATATAAAAAAAAAAATCTTCACGCCAATCGGATCAGTTCTGTGGTATGAACCAACGTAAACCCCGTCAAGGACCGTGGAGCTCATCGGCTAACGGCTTTAATCAGCTGCACTTTCTTCAGCACCCGCCCTCCCGCCCCCCCCCCCCCCCCCCCCTTTTTTTTACTCAATTGATTTTGATGGATGTGGAATGTTAGAATCAAAGCAGTGTACAAATGTTGAAGGTTCCAAACCCAAGAACGCTCCCCAAAAAAAAAAAGAAAAGAAAAAGTGTGTGATGGCGTCTGGGTCTGGTTATTGTAATCAAAAGGAAGTAGATGTTTCTCGTTAGCGTGCGTCTTTAACTTTCTCGAATTCGGCTTCCAGCGACTGAGCTGAACGAATACGACAGTCTTGCAGCTGCAGGGTGTGTGCACGTGTGTGTGTGTGTGTGTGTGTGATGGTGTATGTGATTGTGTGTCTCTGCATACGAGTCGAGGAAACATAAGATTATGAATCCACACATGTGGCATGTGAAAATCAATATTAGCGGAGGAAGAGAGGAAGACAGAGAGGGTGTGTGTGTGTGTGTCAAGATGAAGTCATGTCAGAGTTCCTGAGCTGAGCAGTAGAGGAAATGGAATATTCATTGTTATCCAGGAACCCTCAAAGCCAAAACAATATCCTGACACACACACACTTAACATCATTAACTACAGCTGAGTGCAAAAGTTTGCACCCCCTTGGGGAGGTTTTCTGTAAAGAAAATGTATTTTAAACATTAATAGAAAGAGTCTCCAGTGTCAGCTCTTGTGTTTTCTCCCTTAGTTAGCAAATCACTAACTTATTCTCGTTTTTATAAAAGCTGCAAAATTTAACCAGGTGGCCGCGTTCCTTAGCAGGTTAGCCACTTTCTGGGAAATCTAAAGTTAGTCCGCGGGTAAAACAAGTGTTTAATGCAAAGAACTGATGATGTCACTGGATCAAGTTTGCGATCGGCTGATCAAACGTAACGCCAGCTTCGCTGACCTTCGGTCTGGCTCATTTGCTTTGCTCGGGGAAGGGGATTGGGCAACGGCAAGTGAGCATTAAACGAAACCAAATGTTTTTGGGAAGTGGCCCAAATTCTACTGAGGAGTCCGCTGAGGGGTTTCGGGCCACGTCCCAAAAACATTTGGTTTCGTTTAACACTGTTGCCCAATCCTTACATAGCAACACTATTAATCTCTGAAAAACATGAACTCTGGGGAGGAGGGCTTGCCAACACACACACACACACACACACACACACACACACACACGGTCATAGACTGCAGTATGTTTGAGCGCTGTTCTAGAACTCAATGCTAAAAGCCTCACATACACACACAGAGACACACTTACACACACCCACACTTACTCGCCCATCCCTATAGCAACACACCTTCCATGCCTCCTGCACCTGCCACTTTCACAAACAGCTCCCAGCCAGTCAACCCTGAATCATGACTCATCAATCGTGATCCCATCCAAATTATTTTTTAAATAAAATAATAATAATAATAATAATAATAATAATATTGTAAAATGTAAAAAAATATATACAAGTAAATAAAAGCTATTAGGTTAAATCGGCACACAGCAAGCTTCTTAGTTGAGTTGTTTAGCGTCTTGGGTGGAGCAAAATCACTGTTAACTGAAAGACAAAAGAAGCTAAAAATATTACCTATTTAAATAAAGCTGAATTAAGATCCTTTTAAATGGGCGTGGCCTAAAGTCAGAAGGTGGGGCTTTCTGCCAGAAGTGATTCAGATGATAAAAATGCAAATCAAATAGTCCGCATTAGTGTACGAGTACGTGATTTAGGTGTGCATCTCTCCATCTCTCTCACTTGTTCACTTTAAACCGTAACCTCTCCCCCACTTCATCTCTTCTTTTCTTCTCTGTTCTTTCATCCTCCCCGCCTCCCCCTTTCCCTCCCGCTCACTCTCGCTCTTATTCATCGGCCACTAAAAGAGCCAAAAACTCAAACACAAAGACCAAAGTCACAGCTGCTGAACGAGGAGCCAAGAAACGAGCTTGTCGTTACAAACTGATCCGGGATCAGCATTCGGGTACAAACGTGTTCTTGCTGAGTCAGAGCTTAAATCAAAAACTGATCTGAGGTCAGTGCGCTTAAGAAGTTTGAAACACTACTCCCTGTGGAGGTTTCTCGTGGGCCTCTTCAGGTTGGAATCTCCTGCTTCGTGTGTGTGCACGTGTGTGTATGCGTGCGTGTTTCTGTGTCAGTACGCACAGGCACACACCACAGAACCTCACAGAGTTCAGGCTTCAGCTAACCTTTACACAGCACATAAATTTCCCTCTTTCAATGCACTTCACATCTCCCCCCCCACCCCCTCCCTCGTGTTCACATGCCGGGCTTTTATCCAGTGCGATTGTTCAAACCGCCGCCCAACCTCTCGTAAATTGACTTTCAAATGGTGCGCAGGAATTTAAATAAACACCTAAATATTGCAAAAACAACGTTTCGCAGCATTAACTCTCGGTGCATTGGCAACGGAATAAAGGACAACAGTCGGGTTTAGCGTAATGAAATCGTGCGCCAGACATGGCAACCAACGTGCTACGATGTTATCTAAAACTCTGTAACTGGAACATGACCGTGTAATGAATTTAGAGCGCTGTCACACGGCCAGTTTGTTAAATCATTTGTTAATAAAAGGACAAAGCGACGAGGCAGGAGCAACACGGGATTAGCCTGAATGTCTGACGGCGATCTGTGAATTAAAGGCCACCTGCTGTATGCAATTTTTGTTTTGGCCAGGGCTTAAACAAGTTAATTCGATTTTCCTCTACTGTGACCTCATATAAGAAAAGCCCCTCCCCCCCAAGCTTTTTTTTTTTTCTCGGCTCTTTCATGTTTAACATTCCATTTAGTATGATAATATGTGGATTAAGTCATGGACCATTAGTAACTGACCTGCCGCCTGTTTAATGATGTCATCTTTTAAAAATGTTGCAAATGGAAACGTGACAAAACCACAGCTGCACTTCTCTGTTGATTCCAGCTTGTTTCTATATTCGAAGCTGTACAGAGCTCGATCGGTTTCTGTGCAAAGTTCAATTTTACGTGAAAGAAATCTGAAAATGTTTACGATAAAAGTGAAACTAATTAGACACTGAGGATACAGAGTTAGTCGAAGTTTAGATGATTTGATGCTGGGTACCAGGTAC
This sequence comes from Clarias fuscus, assembly GCA_030347435.1. NCBI lineage: Eukaryota > Metazoa > Chordata > Actinopteri > Siluriformes > Clariidae > Clarias > Clarias fuscus. The sequence continues at coordinate 3,699,607 of CM059228.1, forward strand.
GGATCCAACATCATGATCAAATATCAAATGCTGGTACTTGGGGAGGGAACAAAACCTCCGATACCTGTGTTACATAAGCATAGTGCATAACGATCCGGACAAGTTCACACTTATCAAAGAGAACGAAAAATGAAGGAGATTGGAAACTGTGCTCTGTCAGCTATGTTACAGGCAGAGCTCAGTGGCTAAGGCACTGCACTATGGTTCAGAAGATTCTAGGTTCAAACCCCTCAAATCATCAAATTGCCACTGTTCGGCCCTTAACCCTCAACTGGGGTTGTGAGATTTGTAATGAGATAAAAAAAAAAAATAAAAAAAGATAAGTCACTCTGGAAAAGGGTGTCCGCCAAATGTCCCCACTAAAACGAGGGATAGCGAATTTCGAGTGAGCCTGTAAGCTGGGATTCCAACACAGCTACCTCAACCTTAAAAATGTTTACAGTCAAAGGCAAGTAAGTGTGGAAAAAAACCCAACAACTATAACCTAGTGTCTTGTTCTTGATGATCATTTACTATTGGTCAATAACGATGAAGGATTCTGATGCAACTACAACAAAACTTATATAATGACCAGTCTAAAAGTATAGACTGGGGTCATAATACCAAACTAGCAAAAACGTTTTTGTGAAGTGATTTATTTCCTGCATTCTAGAACAATACTGGATTTCTTTCAAATATGAAGCAACACATATGGCATTACGCAATTAAGTAACAACAGCAGTCAGTTGGAGTCATTTGTTATTTTAAGACACGAAGGTCAGCTGTTCTGGAACAGTTCTGGCAAGAACAGTATTGTCGAGTGCATTTGCAAGCCCCATGATGAAACCGTCTCTCATGAAGACCGTCCCAGGAAAGCGAGACCAAACGTTACCTCTGCTGCAGAGGAGAAGTTCATTTAGAGTCACCAGCCTTAGAAATCCGCAAGTTTCTTGGGCAAAATTTAAACATTACCAACATGTCCAAAAGATTGACTAATAGTGATCAAATCAGTTACTCATCTGGAGTAGGGATATGTATGGATATTGATAAATACAAAAAAAAAAAAAAAAAAAGAAGCTGGGCACGGTGGCATAGTGTTTACCACTGTGGCTTGGCACCTCCAGGGTCGAGGGTTCGATTCCCACCTCAGATCTGTTTGTGTGGAGTTTCCTCCCACAGTCCTCCCACAATGCAGATTCGGTGTTTCCAAATTGCCCCTGGCATGTGACCGAGTGTGAATGTGTGCACTTGTGGCCTGTGATGGATTACCCTCCTCGTGCCCCGAGTCCCCTGGGATTGGCTTGAGGCCTCTGAACAGAATAAGCGATATAAAGAATAGGTCAGAGGGGAAAATAAACTCTGGAATAAACTGTACTGACGCGTGGTTGAGTTATCACACGACCGTACGGGATTGCACTACACAACCAGTGTTTACTACAAGGAAACACAGTTTAGAGGGCATGACCCTGGAGAGTTTGTGATCGTCTGGCGCAATTCTAAAGACGTCATATTGTGCCAATTTGTATTTCCTGTCCCAGCCCCAGTTCCGAGGAGTCCCTGAACTCTGCAAGAACGCGCTCAAAACACACAAAGCGAAACCTCAGCCTCGTCCTCTGATGCCTTTTTAATGGACGGGTGCTGAAGCGAGCTGTGCTGACCCAAGTAGAAAAACGATCAAACTAAAACGATAATTATGGGGTAGAAATACAGACATGGGCATTCCACACCCCCCCAAAAAAAATCTCAAACCAGAGAGACTTGGAAAGATTTGTAGTCATCTGTGTGGCGGCGTATTTAAAAAACAATACATTAAATCTATGTTTAATCAATTAATGATGAGGCGTCTGGGATTTGTCTAGCGTCTGGCAGGGAGCCGAGCTTGTTTAGCTCTTGGCATCATCCACTTCTCCAGTTCAGCGAAGCTCTGGATACTGATTAAAGCTGCAAAGGCATGAAAGCATAACCGTGCTATTCTGTACCACCGCGTGGGGTTTAAAAGCTTGTGGATAATTTAATGCAACATTCCAGATGTGTTATAAACGTTTCTTTAGGCTGTCATTATCTCCGCTGGTTTAGCATAACGATATCGCTACATCACGGCATACCGGTATAGCAGAGCATCATTCCGGCTGTAATCCTGCTCTTTTTATCTCTGGAATTCTGCCCAGAAATGGAGCCGATCCAAGTCTGGAAGAGTTTAAACAGGCTCTAAGATAAGTTCCTGCATCATCTGAGCTCGAGCCAATCACATCACGCCAGTGAGCAGTCCAGTCCCTGGGCAGAGTGACTGATTCATCTCACACACACACACACTCTCAGAGTTCCCTAAGCCACACCACATACCTGCCTGAAATAGCTACTGTTCACCCGCAGTCTAAAAGCAGCACTCGTCTGTTTTGTTTCGGAGCGCTCTGCAATTTAAAAAGGGATGTTTTTACCATTTGTGCCATGCACCTGCCAAAAAAAAGAAGCTCCCACACAAACTAAAAATAATCTCTCGCACACAGTAATTAAAGCAAATCTTAAAATGAATCTAATCGCATTTATTTTTCAACTCTTCTCAGTAATGGAACATTAGGATGTGAATAAAATGTCATACAGGTTGGAACAGGTCCCAGGTTCAAACCCCACCACCGCCACTGTTGGGCCGTTGAGCAAGACCCCTTAACCCTCAACTGCTCAGATGCATAATGAGGTAAAAATGTAAGTCTCATTAGTCGTGGATAAGGGCGTCTGCAAAATGGCGTAATGTAAATGAGTTAGGAAGCAGACAGGGAACGAGCTCGCTCATGTACAGTGTCCTTTTTCAATTCATCAGTTTCATGTGAAAATGTCTCAGTTGAATATGCCTCTGACGAGTGACTGATGCTTTCGCCTTTCTTTACTGTTAATGCATTAGAGCAACAATCATCTGCTTAACTCGAGTTGACAAGTATTAATTTCCAAGCTAACTGGGAGTTTACGTGGGTTTACTTTTTGCACTTGGAGACTTGTAACCACAAGTTCTCATCTAAAATGACTCAGGATAAAGTTTTCTTACAAAAAAGGACTCAAAAATTTATGTGAAAATCGATCACGAAAAAGTGATTCACACCAAAGAATAAATAAATAAATAAATAAAAAACAGTAGATGTGGTAATGTTCACAAGGAAATAATTAATAAGAAAATGGTTTTCACCCAAATGTTCAACTGAAAATTGTGAACTTCACAGTGGTTTATATATAAATGGTTCACACAAAAACGATTCATTTAAAGATGATTCCTACAAGAATGGTTCACATTAACATGGTAGACGTGGTGATGGTTTACATGGAAATGATTCAATCGAAAATGACTCATGAGAAAATGGTTCGATCCAATTTACACACACACAAAAAAAATCACATTAAAATGTTAGACTTGCTAATGGATCAGATGGAAATGATTCACAGAAAAATTATTCATGAGAAAACGGTCCACACCAAAATGGTTCAGATGTTTGATAATGGTTTACATAGGAATGATTAATATAAAAATTATTTATAAAAATATGATTCATTTAAGAATGATCTCAGCAAAACAATGGTTGACCAAATTATTATAAATGAAAACAGTGGTCTTGAAAGAGACAGATAAATGCTTCACATTAAATGTTAAACTTGCTAATGGCTCACATGGAAATGATTCACAGAAAAATACTGTTCACAGGAAAAAAACAAATGTTGTTAAAATAATTTACTTAAAACCCAAAAAAGTAACTTCCCCAGACCTTTTACTTTTCACAAAGTGCCCTCTAGACTTCACTACCATGAAAACACCCTTCATCAGACTCACTAACGACATTTCACTCACAGCTCACAAATGTACATTTACAACTTAATTCATTAAAGGAAAACATCAGTAAGCTAAACTATTTGTCATGTAGTTGCTAAAATAGCAGCAAAATTTAATTCTGCTGTGACTAACTGGCTAACTAGCTGGGTCACTAGCTGACTACATGGCATATTATTAGCTAGCTACAAAATACACCGATGGAGTTTGTTAACTTTTTATATCTGACATGCAGCCAAATATTGTAGCACATATAAACGGCTAATTCGTAGATTAGCTGTAGCTACTACACTGTCCACAACAGTACGCTAAAACATGGAAAAAAACACCACAGGTATTAGCATAGAATTATGCTAGTAGTAAGAACTATACTGTACTTAGCTAAGAAGTACGAATTGTGGTGCTACGAGGCTATCGCAGGTAACCAGTAGTAATGGCTAATTCCTGCAAGCTAAAGCAATTCATCCTTAATGATATTAGCATCATCCTGATTCACAACAGAACGGCTTAGTATGACAGAATTACAGGATGCGTGATTTAGACATAGTGTGTGTGTGTGCGCGTGTGTGAGAGAGAGAGAGAGAGTGAGTGAGGTTCACATTCCAACAACAACACACGAGAATGAAAGATGCTTATGAGCTAGCACAAAATGCCTCATGGGGATTTTGAGATTTGAGAATCACTCATTGCGCTGTGTGTGTGTGTGTGTGTGTGCAGATGTATTAATGATTAATTACACCCTTGCTGATGAAATCCACCGACAGGAAGAATGTTAAAACACACACCATTAGCACGCAACATATAAATCCACTCTGAGATCTAGCATGCGGCTAAATTGTGATGTAGCGATAGCAGCGCTAACGCTAGCAACCTGTCCTGGCACAGCAAGTACCGACACCCCCTCCCCTACAAAAATTCTGGGTAAAACGCGTGGGCCGAGGCGAAGCCGTGAGACAAGCTCAGGGAGAATTTAGCTGGGTTCCATCAGAGCTGCATTCCACCTCTCTCTCCCTCACACACACACACAATTTCCAACTATTAAAGGTCAAAGGTCATCTCCATGTACAGCTGAGTATCCAGGGTCTCTGATAGAGAATGCAGCTTTGCATGCCTTCACACACACACACACACACACACACACACACAACACACACACACAACACACACACACACACAACACACACACACACACAACACACACACACACACAACACACACACACACACAACACACACACACTATTTGCTTTATTAAACACTAAAACAGCAGCAGGTTGTTTCTGTAGAGACTCCAATAGCAGGTCATGGCCTGAGCTTTATTAGCAAATTCTTCTATTGGGGAGAACAGCTTTGAAGCATAATGGCCATCTCTTTCTTTCCCTAGCGCGCGCGCGCGCACGCACACACACACACACACACACACACACACACACACACACACACACACACACACACAGTTTTCTGGTGCATTCTATAATAGTGAGGTCAGTCAGGCACAGACTTTATTAAATTTGCAAAGAAACAGGAAGAGTCAGAGCGAGAGAGAGAGAGAGAAAAACAGTCACTCAAGTCAGCGGGAGGAAAAACGGGACAGAAGGAAAAGACAGCATGGGGAGAAGGGGAAAAGAAAAGAGAGGACGAGACAGAGATGCAGAGAGACAGAAAAAACAACAGAGAGAAACAAAGGGGAAGAGAGACAAAGCAGAGGAGATGGAGCCAGGAATAGAAACAAAAAAGAGACTGATAAAGAAAGACAGTGAGAGAGGAGAGAGAGAGGGAAAGCGAGAGAAAGAGTGAGGATAGGAAATGAAGAGAAGGACAAATGGAGAAAGAAGCAGAGAGAAAGACCCAAACGGAGTGAGTCAAAGGGAGAGAAAGACAGGGAGAAAGAGTGAGAAAGTGAAAGAGAGATAGTGATATAGAGAGGGAGAGAGACAAAGAGTGAAGGAGAAAGACAGATACAGACTGGGAAGCAGAGAGTGATCGAGAGTGATAGAGAGTGAGTAAGAGAGTTGTAGTCCCAGCTGTATTAAAGCTCCGAGGTCAGAGCGTCTGTAACCGCACGCTCTAATGTCCTCCTCAGACGCTCCACATGGCTAAAAACACTTAGCGGCGCTTTAACGCCGGGCGTCTGCCTGAACGACATCATTAAGGAAGAATTTGACTTTTCTGGACACGCATGACATCATGGATCATGTGAAAGCACAGAGGAGGAGTATTCAGCAAAGAGAAAGACAAGAAGGGACGAGAAGAGGGTCGGAGCGCAGCCAGGGGAACGGGGGATTTTACACAGAGAGAGAGAGAGAGAGAGAGAGCGAGAGAGAGAGAGACTTACACTAAAACTTCCCTCTGTATTGCTTTAACAATCACATGTGGGCGTTTCCTCTGTCTCGATTTCTCCCTTTTCCCATCTGCCCCGAGGTCTGTGCATCTGATACACACCGTCACTGAGGTCTCTCTCTCTCTCTCTATCCATACTGTACTGTATGCCATTACTGAAATGGAACACAGAGTTTAAAATTCAGCATGAATAAAATCCCTGACCCCTCACTGGCTGAACTCTTCATGACAGGATCGTTTCTCAGCAGGAAAACCGCTACACCGCGCCATCGTGTTCTTGTCATTGAAAAGTTGTAAACACACATTTAGTGGATTATAACAACAAAATAAATCCAAAATCCTCTTTTTTTCATAATCCGGCTTATAGCTGTCGGGGTAAGTGGGGTTAGCGGCGTCTAAAACCCTTTAGCCAGAACCTGCTGGTCGCAGGTCTACTGTTGCGTTTGGAGTCTGTACCTGAACAGAACGGACGTGCGTGAAGTCGTATAATGTGAAATATTCCTGTTATATAATATCACACAGGCAGCCTCTGACGTCAGAGCGGGGGGAAATAAATCAGAAAGGCGCGCATGCTGAGAGAAACAGCTGTACAGCGGGAGGTTTCATAGGAAAACGCCACGGCCATCATTAGTGCTTTTCCAGCTCTGTAAATAATCCTGCCGACTCGACATTCCCCACGACGCTCAGACAACACAGAGCCAGAGAGAGAGAGAGAGAGAGAGAGAGAATCAGAACAGCACAACGAATAGCGCACACCAAAAAGAACTGACAGCACAGGCCACGCCTTCTTCACTAGAACAGAACACATAGGACACGCCCCCTTCACTAGATCTGACAGCACACAGGCCACACCTTCACTAGAACAAAAAAAAATGCATAGGCCACGCCTTCTTCACCAAGTCTGACAGTACACGTCACACCTCCTTGACTAGATCTGACAGCCACGCCTTCTCCATTAGAAGAGAAATCACTTAAGCCACGCCTCTTTAACTAGGACACAAAGCTCATAAGCCATGCCTCCTTCACTAGAACTGACAGCACACGGGCCACGCCTCCTTCATTAGAACTGACAGCACATGGGCCACGCCTCCTTCACTAGAACTGACAGCACATGGGCCACGCCTCCTTCACTAGGACAGAAAAGCACATAAGCCACGCCTCCCATCACTAAAACAGAAAAAAAAAGACGAATCCTCCTTCACTGGAACTGACAGCACACAGGCCACGCCTCCTTCACTAGGACACAAAGCTCATAAGCCATGCCTCCATCATTGACAGCACATAAGCCACGCCTCCTTCACTAGAGCGGACAGCAGACAGGACACACTTTCTCTTTCTATTAAGACAAGAGAGGCCACGCCTCCTTTACCTACCTGCTGAGAGTAACTGTTCCTCCTTTTGCTAGCACCAGACACCCGAGGTCTCACCTGCAACACACGTAAACACACACGTAAACACACACTCATGATAAAAATTCATAGTGAAGCACAAGTTTAGTTTAGCTCTCCAGCTGAGACATGAGCAGGCTAAATGGTCAGCTAAGCTAATGCTAACGGAATTAGCAGTAACTAACAGCAAGATGCCTGCTCAAGTACATTACTCAACTGCACAAGCAAGTTAGTTAGTTCAGCAGTTAGCTAGCTAGCGGGGTGAAATGCACAGATGAAGTAGCTACTGTAACTACTGTACATAACACTTACTGTAACCTCTGTGAGTTTACTGTAAACTACTGTAACTCTTTTTAGAGGAAATAATGTTAGGTGCTTTTCCTCATAGATCAGCTGACTGAATCAGATCATCGCACACATGCACACACAGAGGTGCCTTGTGATCTTCCCAAAGCCTTAGAGATGAAAGCTGGAAAATATTTCCAAAACACAAGACAAATATTTCACAACATAAAAGTCTGGAAATATTTTACAATAAGAGTCTGGAGAAACCACCAAATGTACAGAAACCCTTATCTGTGTTATCGGTTCATCACACACACACACACACACACGCACACACACACACACACACACACACACACACACACACTGACCATGTCTAATTAAATTAAATATGGGCGTACATCACAGTACACTATAAATCACTTTCAAGTTGAGAAATTGTGGTTAATTATGGGGGAAAATATAATATCTAATTTAACATCCAGTGGAACATCGGCATACGAGCACCCCGTCTCACAAATTGTCACCTTAAGAACTAAAATTTAGCAAGAGATTAGCCTCGGCATGCAAAGCATTTTTGGGTTTAGGGCCTTTTTGGGGATCCGGTCACGCGTGTGTCCAGGAACCGTTCTGGATTTGTTTGTGTCAGTGGAAAGTCAAGCGACGCGGTTTTTTTTTTTTTTGGATTGCATTTTGCGCAAGATTTAGTGAAGATTAAATCTTCTAAATCCCAGTGGATCCTGAGAATGTTAGCAAGGACGGTATTAAGAATAAAAACGAAACTGAAAGTGGCTCCCTTTTCAAGCAGCCGGTGCAAAGAGGAATCGCAAATCAAGGTTAAGTGAGGTTTAATTTAAATTTATTTCATAATTTACTTCATTTACATGTCTTTTCAAAAGGTTTCAATGCAAAAGTATTCACTTGTGAAAGTCTTTTCAAGGCCAAATGACTACAATTTCACAAAGCTGAAGGAAGAATGGACAAATGAAGACACTGACAGGCTGATGAACAGAAAAAATTAAATATGGATAAATGGATAGTTAATAAAAGAGAGATATGGATGAATAGCTGAATAGAAAATCAGATGGATGCATTGATAAATAGAGATATGATTTAATAAACAACAGAAAGCTGAGCAGATAGATGCATCATGTATGAATAAACAAATTGAAAGATGGATGGATGGGGCTAAATGAACAGATTGTTGGAGAGAAATGGATGGATGAGAAGACAGATGGAAATATGGGTGGGCAGATGGATGGGTGGACAGTTATTAAAATGGATGAATAAAAAAAAAATGCAAAGATGGATAAATGTACAGATGGATAACTAAATAAATGGAAGGATAAATGAATGGATAGATGGATTAAATAGACAGATAGATAAAGAGAGAAATGGATTGATGGATAAGCAGATCATTTGAAAGGTAGATGTATCGGTAGTAGGCAAAATGGATGCATGTATGGATGGGCAACTTTGATTTCCAAATGCTAATTATTATACAGTACATTTATGATGGGATGTAACATTTGTCACAGTAAAATTTCATCCTGCGTATTGTTTTTCTAGATCTTCTAAATTAGGTCATGAATGAATGGATAGCAGATCATTTGAAAGATGAACTAGATGGATGGGAAGATAATGAAGCAAATGGGAGGTTACATGGGTGGATAAACAGATGGATAGTTAACGGATGAACAGAAAGGTGGATAGGTGGTTACATTTGCAGATGTGTGAAGAGACAGATGAATGGATGGATGGAAAGATGGATGGATTTCTTATAAAAATGAACTGAAAAAATGGGAAGATGACAAATAAATAGGGGAATGGAAGCACAGATGGACAGACAAATGGAAGGATAGATGATGGGTGGATAAATGGATAGACAGACAGAAAGAAGGATAATGACGGCTAAATGGCCAGAAGGTTGGAGATACAAATAAATGGATGAATTGAGAGAACCTGATATCTGGAACGATGGATGATCAGAAAAGTGATAAGGTGGGTGGTTGGATGAATTGATGATTGGATGAATTGAAATGATGATTAAAAACATGGAAAGATGGTTAAATGGAAGGGGCAGCATGGATATTTAGAAATATGGTTGAATAGACAAATGGAAAGATGGGTGGATGGATGGGTAAATGGATGAATACACAAATGGAAAAATAAATGGCTACATGGCTGAATAAACATATGAGGTTAGCTGTATGGGTGGATTAAATTGATAGATTGATGAATAAGTGGATAAACAGACAATGGTTGAATAGACAAATGGAAGGATGGTGGAAGCATATGGGTGGACAGACATGCATGGATGGGCAGATGCTGGGAAGTGCCACCACTTAGAGAACTGTGAACTCTATAAGACAGACGCATGCGCGCGCGCGCACACACACACAGAGAGATAACCATCTTTGTAACCTACTGTAGTCCACCTGTGTAAATACGCACAACGCACACAGATGCCACAGAGCAAAACGTCTGCATTGTGGCAGTACGCTGGAAAAATGGCCATTATCCTCACCTCACTACCCAACAAACTCAAACTCACAATGCTTTGCTTTTTAACGCATCCTTACTTCTAATAAACTGACGCATATGGTGATGTACATTTTCTCTCTCTGCACTTATCTCATGTTGGAATTACAGTAATGATGAGAACTCAGATCTGATAAAATATTTTTACACATGTGCCAGCTGGTCCGACAGATCAGATTCTGTGGTGTGTTCCAAGTCAAACACTAAACTAATACAATGGCAAAGGCGGACATTACATACCAAAGTCAATCAAGCGAATGTTTTTTCCTAGTGTTTCAGCAGAACATGATCATGATCGCAACTTTGATTTCCAAATGCTAGTTATGATGATATCTGCTTGGATGTCCAGCGTTATTGGTTTTCAAGATCTTCTCGATTAGGTCACAGATGTTGGGTTATGACCATCACAACACTGGAAATGATGACAAATGTGGCATGAAATCACTAAACATCTTACTGGTCGACATGGAAACTTGATGTTTTGGTTTTGACATGTCACGTCAATAGTAAAGCAGGCACAAAACCGCGACCTGGCACGAACGTGATCATCTAGAATCCATGACGGAGGTTAAGAATCTTCTAGTAAGGGAAATAACCTGGTCAGCGTGGTGGCCTGGATTCCTGTCATGACACCACATGCAACCCAACTACAAAAGTAAAAAAAAAAAAAACAGAACAAAACAAAATGGATATACAGTGATACCTCGGCATAGGACCTTCCCGCTTTCGTCTTAAGAACTAAAATGGGCATATGAAGCATTTCTGACATACAATGAAGGTTAAGTGAGGTTTAATTTCCATTTATTTTATATTTACATGTCTTTTCTAAACGTTTTGAAAGATTTTGGATATAAAAACAATGATTATAATGTTGGAAATTGGTAATATTTGTGTGGCTGGAACAAATTGTCTGCATGTACATGATATCCTATGGGAAAATGTGTTTCGTAATACAACATTTCACCTTAAGAACTTGCCCGAGGAATGGATTAAATAAGTATGTCGAGGTACCGCTGTATAAGCATATTTAAACTGTTGAAATTACAGTATCAGTTGTATGTCCAAATCTAATCCAGTAGTACAAAGTTTGTAAAAGTGACAGATGCCGTATTGACGAAGCCCTCTGATCAGCAAAGTCAGATAATGCTGTGGACAGCAGTCTGGGGTGTGTTTTATGGACAGATCGAGGCCAACCAGGAGACTTTGCCAGAGTAGCCAAACACCTAGGAAGTCCCACTTGAAAATAAAAAAAAGAAATAAGCATTATATTGCATTATCTGGTGCAAGGGTCGGCAACCTTAAACATTCAAAAGAGCCATTTGTAGCCGTTTCCAACAGAAAACATCCTTTTAAACTTGTGCAAAAGTAAGAACCTTACTGATCAGTAATCTAATTTCATAAAGTTAGCATTTCAGTAAAATGAAACGAACACGACTGTTTCCATCCTTGTTGACTTAAGCGCAATCAGAACTAGCAGGGTTGTTCACTGCAGCTGGGCTTCAACTAAAACACGAGGACATGTCCTCGATTACCTGCAGGGCGCTTACAGAGCGGTGGATCGTTAGCGCTTCAGTCAGATGCCCTCTAATCACACAACCACAGAGCTGTGAATGACAGTCACATGGACTGCCAGAGGGGGTTTGGAGGTCCCGGCTCAGCTGTGTTGGTCTTTTATTGAAGCCACCAGGCTCACAGCGAGGCTTAACTCGTCAGCTGTTCTGTTTTTGGACCTCACATTAGAGAAAGTACAAGTGCAGTAGGCTACTAAAGTTCCTCAGTTTGGCAAAATTTGAAGATCACATGGCATATATCAATGTGTGTGTGTATAAAACACACAACCCCAACCCCATAATTCAACACTTATGGGACACCCGAATGTTTGAACTTCACCTCTGGTTTGTGTGCCCATTTCTCCCAGTGTTTGGTGAGTTTACTCCAGGAACTCAACTTTCCTCAAACACTCCAAAAAAAAAAAAAAAAACATGGTGTAAACCGATTTGTGTTTCCAAGTTCTCTGAAGTGAATGATGGGGCTGCAAAGAGTTGGAACCCCGCCTTCATAAGGGGGTCCCCTACCTTACCCGAAGAGTTTCCTGGGATAGGTCTGCTGTGACCTTACACAGTACAAGTGTTAGAAAAAGCTAGAGTTTTTTTTTTTTTTTTGACGAATGTGATCTTAACCTTAGTTCACATTCCTTATGTTAAATTGTTTAGGCCATTGTCATGGCACGGGGGTGAATTTCACCACATTTTCATGTGCAACAGGCAGATTACTGGAATTCTTCATTGGCAAGCACTTCATCAGTCCAGGGAATCAACATTGTGGTTTTTGGGCAACTTCTAAAACATAAAAAAATCAGAGCACAATGGTGGGAACGGTGCAGAAATCCTGACTTGTGGCTGAGCCAGGTAAAGCATGTCTTGTCATCAGACAGTGGCTCATAACTGATTTAAAGGATCCGCCGTGGAGAGGACAGGAAATTCGTTCAGGCAGAACAAACAAGTTGGAGAAATGGCCAGGTATGTACTCAGTAAACCACTTCAATATGTTTCTACACCTCTCTCTTGGGAAACCCTTCCATCAACTTGAAGGAGGCAAAGTACTGGCTGTTAGGGCGAAGATGCTCATGCTCATAATTGTGTTGTGCCATAAAGCGGCATATTAATTACTATATACATGGGAAAGAAATGATGTTGCAACTGCAATTCCATGAAGCAAAACTTCTGTATGTTTCTCTAAAAGAAACAAGAGTTAGCATGCATTACTGCATTATAACCTTTAGAATCACAATACTATTGGCTTTGATGAGACTCCTATCACAAAAAAAGCTAAAATGTCCAAATGAATATGCTGATCAACAAGTGTTTTATTGTGGACTGCTTCAGAGACGTTTTTGTCTGGTTGGGTCACTGCGCAAATGGCATACAAGGAAGACAAATAAGGTACCTGTAAGTTATGTTAAGATGCACAAATAACCAGTTGCAAAGCGGGGACCGACAAAACCTGCAAAGCGGGGACCGACAAAACCTGCAAAGCGGGGACCGGGAAAAAGCCGCAAAGCAAAGAACAGCAAGACCTTAAAGGATCTGTGCATCCCCCTCTTACACTGTTATTCCAACAGAACCCGACTTCTGCACCATAATTATTCCCACACCATGCACTATGACTGTCCAGTAGTCATTACATCAGGATGGTACAGAATAGAGGGTCGTTGAATTTCTCCTCATGGGTCTTTTATTCAATCTTGAGTTCAGGTTATCAAGTTGTACATGTTCATACTTGGTCTATGTGCATTTTTTTACGGGTTCAGTTGGTTGTTTGGCTCATCCAAACTGCTGTACTGGTGAATAAGTGTGTGCGCTTGTTGCCGTAAGGTGTACTGGCCTTGCGTCATCACAACCCTGACTGGATACGCACCTCATACAGACGACAGCTTAGGAAACTAGCAACACCACAGTGTAACCGATTGTTGCCACGTGTTCCAAAACATCAAGGGTGTAAAGGTGCAACTCTACAGAGAATACTGCAACAACAAAATTAGGGGATGTTCATATTGAGCAGACGAAGCAGGACAAACAATTTAGAAAACACAGAAATAAGGTTTGCGATATATGCACGGGTTATTTAGACTGCACAAACTCTACAAACACTGTTCAAATAAACAAATCGGGTTTTAATGGAACAGGAATTGTTGTTACTGTGATGGAAATGGTTACTGCTTTCCTTCAACGGTTCCCAGCTGTAGTGAGTCACTCCTACTCCCAGCGAGTCTGGGAAAAGTGACAGCAGGCTGCGACGACCTCCACTGTTTAACATGCGCTGTTTTGTGTCAGAGCGGTGACAGGAGGTAAACGCTTAGAGGAAGTCCAAGGTCAAGGTCCTCATTATAAGCCTGGGTTTCTGATGAACCAGACCCGACATTAACCAGGCAAGCCAACATCACAATAAGTTTGATTGGCTTTTTGCTACCTTTTGTCTTAAAAAACAGTGGCATTCACAAAAAAAAAAAAAAAAAAAAAAGAGAGTCACACTTAGATTGACTGCGCTAGTCATCTAAGCAGTTGCTAAGAGTGCTAAGTGCGCTAAACGTAAATTAAGGTAGTTGAGAAGTATAGTTGGGGAAAAGGTCAATGTTCAAGTCGTAAACAGCCAGTGACCTTTGTAATACCCATTTCCATCCACTTCCCCTGCCCACACACACACACACACACACACACACACACACACACACACACACACACACACACACACACTCTCTCTCTCTCTCTCTCTGGCCATAACGTGATACTAACAATTAGGCAATAAATATTTTTAAAGATATTGATATGAAATTTTAAGGTAATGGGATATAAAATGGAACTGACCAGAGACATGTCTAGCACTAGCACACACACACACAAGTTGATAATGGACTGTTCTTTCCCTTGGCTCCAACCAATCGTGCTTAATTCCCCTTCTACATGATTTCTCTTGTATTTTCTACATGCAAATTGGGACCTGAACTAAAAACCCAAATGTCAGTCTAAATCATAGACACAAGCAACCAGAGGACCTAACAAATCCCAAACCATGGAGGAAAAAACAACAACAACAACTAACAACTGTGACAGACTGCACTTTCTAAAAAGTTTGGGTAAAAAAATGTAGCCAACAATCAAACTAATAGTCTCCCTCTGTCCAGGGTACACACGTTTTATTCTCCGTACTCCGGTACTCTTGCATATATATGCTCTCCGATCCAGCAGGTGGCAGTATACACCTACTTGGGTTGCGGGCTGCCGATACACACAAACAGAAGAAGAGAACAAGGAAGTTATTTTTGCGCTATTCCTAATATTCCAGAAAACGCTGTCGAGCGCACACCGAGATTTCAGAGGAGACCGTTGCATGACGTAGAAGACGTCGCATCTAAACAGCGATCTACTCCCGCTCTCAGGTTGATCTGATTTGTGCCCCAGTATGCCAGTTTGCATGTTCTCCCCGCGCTTGGTGAGTTTCCTTCGCATACTGAGGACATGCAGATTAGGTTAACTAGCGTTCGCAAATAGCCCAGTGTGTGAATGAGTGTGTGACTGTACGTGTGCCCTGCAATGGATACCTCGCCTCGTCCCCCGAGTCTCCTGGGATTCGCTTTAGGCCCCCCAGCGCCACTGCATACAGGATAATGCGCAACAGGCGATGAGTGAGAAATTCATGTTAATATTTTCCAGATTCCGCGGACAGTTTGCCTAAGCGACTCAATTAGGGGGTTAATAGAAGCAAAGGAGTTTAAACATTTCAAACTTTTCTTAGTCTTCCCAAAACCCGACCTGAGCCTCCTGGCTCAGTGCCATGGTCAACATCACTCAAATACAGACGACATTATAAAAATGTGAGACGGCCCTTTTTATTAAGTTATTGACCTTCACCGAGACAATAATGACTTTGTTTCAGACGACCAGCGTGACGCATCTCCAGGCTCCAATCCTTTAAATACATACTTCACAGCCAGCTGACGTGTCGCTCCAGGGCAGCTCTGGTGTAAAAACACCAACACTAAAACAAGACCATTTTAATCCATTCTGATGTGTAGAAAAGCCAAAAACAATACATCCCATGCTGTCTCGAGTCTTCCTGTCTCTTTGTAACGGCGCAAAGTTCAAAATGAGATCAAGGCCTCATGCTAGGTTCATCCTGAACACATCAATCACCCAGGCAATGCCCCTCATGACATCATGGAAGGCAACGGCTTTACCGCAGTACTCGACCAGTGGGGTCGATTTTACAGCCGAGGGATTTGTTTTTAAACATCATACAAGGCGACATTGAGACCTGACGATGAATGAAAGGAAACAAGAGGACACACACACACACACACACACACACTCATCTCCCTTTCAAAGGCTACTGTCCTTTTTCGATGCAAAAACAATCATGTCCATTCGATCACAGCGGAAGAGGAAACGGAATCTGTTTCCCCTTCCTACAGCAGAAAGACAGTCAGTCTCTTTCTCTCTCTCTCACACACATTATCAGTTCCCTCAGGAAGCACATCCTCAGGGCAAACACAGATACAGTCAAGACTGTGTGAAGATAACGTGTCGGCGTCAGAACTAATCTGATGGGATTTGTTAGGCGTCTCAAAGGAGGTCACAGACAAATATGAAGATCAGTCGCGCTAAACTATACAAATAAGAATTCATGGACACCAACACATCAATTTACACGCAGGAAAATCATCGTTCTTGCTCTCACACACACTCGAGCTCTAATGGTGCCCGCTGTACTGCCAAGTCAGGCAGTAAAGCAGGTAGTTAAATGCGCTAAAGGTTCGTGACACCAACCCTGCACTTGTGGCAGCTGGAAATATTTACATGTATCTAATCTGCTCCAACAAGCTTAAATCTCTCTCCCCAGTCCTAACACACTGATACACACTGAGTGTTCTGCGATAAGACAACAGTCGCTTTAGCACTTGCCAGAACGTCCGAGCACAAAGTGTAACGTGGCTCCAAACCCTGGAGATGAACTCTGGTCATATGAGCAAAAAGAAATGTTACTTCTGAACACAAAAGATTATTAAAGAAGAGTTTGTCTCTTTAGTCAGCATTTTGGGGCTTTTGATATTAAACGGACTTTGAGTTTCTTATTTTTTTGTCACAATTTAAGGCGGTCGTGCTTGAAGACTTCTTGAAGAAAATTCTTTAACCCTTTAAAAAAAAAAAAAAAAAAAAAACAGAGCACCAAATTCCAAGATCAGTATTTTTCCAAACTCCAGTCACTGAACAAGAACAAACTGACACTTTGACTATGGGATAGATTCAATTTAATATTTTAAAAATTTACCCTTTAATTTTATCCTTTCCTTACTTTTCCTCTTAAATTCACAATTTGAACATTAGCATTTAATCTTAATTAAATTGGAACCCCAACTTCACCCTTAACTTTCTAATTTTAACCTAATTTTCCCCATACATTTAATTTTACCCTTAACTTTATTCATAACTTCCCAATTAACAGTGACTTTACCCTAAAAATTCTATATTTAAACGCAACTTCACCCTTAACTTCAATTCAAATTTTAACCTTAATTTGACCTTGTTCTTATTTGAACCTTTACACTTAATTGTAATGCTAATTTTCACAATTAAACGTTATCCTTACCCAGAACATTTTAATTCGAATCTTAATTTTACCCAGAACATTCTAACGTTAACCTTACACATACCATTAAGATTCCATGTTCAACTATGCCGAATTTTAAGCTTAACTTTCCTCCTAACTTTAAACCTAATTTTACCTATTTACCTTAATTCTTTCTACTTTTAATCTTAACTTTACACATAACTTTCTATTTCTGACCGTAACCTTCTTTCCTTACCCTTAATTGTGTAATTTTAACCTTAGCTTTGCCCACAACATTCGATTTTTATCATTATCCCTCTGATTTAAACTTCAAGTTTACTTGAATTCTCAGGGTTTGAAACTCAGGGCGTGCATAAAGAACTTTAGTGGAGCAATGAAACCATTTCAATTAACATGTTTCCTTACAGTTATACAAGTAGACATTTACAAGCAAAATGATTAGATTCATTTGGTCACAAAGGCCACAATAATAACAATGTGTTACAATATAACGTGTAGGACTTGTGAAGCACTTGTCTTCTCACAGCTCCCTGAGCTTTTGCTTTCTCCAGCGATGAACGAACCTCTACACAGCAGATACATCGAAGTAGTTTCCGTACAGTACTTAATCAAAAGTAAAGATTGCCACAACAAAGGCAGAGTTGCCTGCTTTTGTCTGCTGTTTGTGCTAAAATGAGCCATTGGAATGTCTGTCCGTTTTAATTTTCTATGACTACCATGTGACTGCAGGACACTAAACTGGTCTGATGAAGAAAGAACAAGAGAGAGGCAAAGAGAAAAAGAAAGAAAAAAAAAGGTTGACAGGAAGGCCCCGCCCATTAAAAAAAAGGCACAGGTTCACTTAGCACGAAGAGAGATGAAGCAGTATGCGCGCACTGGCTCGCTCTCAAAATATGATTTCTGGGATATTGGATATGATGTGCAGGCGCCAGGGAGCTGGTTATTATTATCAACCTTATTTTTGCTAAAAAAAATAAAATAATTTTAAAAAAAAAGGACAGAGGCTGCTTGGCCTGATTCTTGTAATACTTTATATCCTAAATACATTTAGCAGTTCGCATAAATCTATTTTTAGCTGCGACAGGAAAGTAAACCACTCACAATCTCAAGGCTGATTCTTATTTCACCTCTTGATGTAAATCACAATTTTAACTTAAACAACTCTATTTAAACATGTAGACATTAAACATCTTATTTTTACTAGAGAGAAATGTCATTCTAACTTAGTTTCATTCTAACCTCACCTTTATCCCGAATTTAACATTTAACGATTAACGAATTTAACGATTATACTTACTTTTAACCTTAATGTTAAAGTTAAGGTAAACAAAAAATAAGGCTAAACTACTTAAGCTTTACCTTGACTTGAGCTGCATGATTTGATAAATAAATAAATAAAAATATGGCCACTGCAAATTAAACTGCGACATGTAATATGTAATTGTCCCGAGATGTAACAATGTACCATTTTGTATTTGTCTAGGCCAGCTCGCCATCAATGCTCAGAGTCCTGAGTAGATTTTCCGGACAGAAGGTGGACAAGCTTCAAACAAATATCCTTTGCAGCTGGAGGAATGAACTGCCTCCCCGATGTATAAGCACTTCTTTGCCTCTGCGATACGAATAGCCACCAAATATGTCGCCGTTAACTGAAGCTGCAGCAATCGGCTCTTCCCTCTGACCGCCTAGTCCGGATATTCTCCTTTTCACAATAACCCACTGGCCTGTCCTTCAGAACAGAATGTTTAGTCTCCAAGTGCCGAATGAAACTTTGAAGTCTCATTTGTTCGCTTCTCTACACATATCACACACGCGGGATTTGGAGCGTTAGCATCCCCACAACGACGGAACCATATTTTATACAGCTGTTGTCGTAATCAGCTTTTTCTCCTTCTCTCACTATCTCTTATCTTCAACTCCCTGTAGGGCTTTTTCAGCAGCCCCGGTGGAAAAACTATGTTTTATGATAATGTTTGTTTATTCATTTTTTTCAGTCGTTTTTTTCTTCTTACTAGCCATCTAGCGTTTCATCTGCTAACAATGACCACAGAACTTGCATGACAACTAAAAATGTTTACATTTTAATGTATATTAAATTTTTAACAAAATAAAATCAGTTTATTGAACATTTAATAATGAATTAATATAATTTTATATTATATTAAATAAGTGTAATGCAGTTTGGTATTTCCAGGAACGTAACCAACAGCGCAATGCAGTGGGACAACCATTTATCTATCCCTTGATTGCTACGGGTTTTCGCACCGGATTTGGAACTCTTTTTAGGAGAACATCAAATATACGGCACAAATTATTTCATCTAGATGTAGTCAAAAGTAAAAAAAAAAAAAAATTTAATTCTTATATAATCTATAATAAACGCGAGTCTTTTTCAGTTCCCTAATTGCACAGGCTCATGTTACAATGGAAATTTTATTGTGATTAATTTTGCAGCACTACTTACTATTGCCACTAATCTTAACTTCCCCCTCATCCTTAACTTTTACCTTAACTTTAACAATATCTCTTAATACCGTGACTATTAAAAAGAGGCAGCTCCTTTACCAGATCATTTGCAAATGACAGCAGGCATTAGTTCATTTATGTTCGCCTAAATATGACAGAAAAAATTATCATTTTTGAAGATAAAAAAAACAAAACAATTATAATTGTGAGCTTTAGTTAACATGATTATGTAAGGGGATGATTTCAAACAGAGTCAGCCAGCATTTCTATTCACCCCTTTTTACTGTGTAGACTGTTCAATGGGGTGAAGAGGAGACTTGATCAAATTGAGATATTTCCTAGCGACTGAGCTAAGAAATCTGGATGATTACATGCTGATGCAAATCTAAGACCTAATAAAAAAAGAAAGAAATACAAAAATAAATAAATGATCAGGTTGAAGCCCGCATACATGTCTGTGTGTCAAAGTGAAAATATGAACTAATCCCAGTAAAAATATTCACTTTATCTTTTCTAATTTATATCTATTGCTGCAGGTGTTTGTTTACATTGAGACAGTAGCGCATTTCAAAGTGGATTATTAAATCCAGCACATAACTGTTCGCTTTTACTCAACATTTTGATGTTGCCAATTTAAAATGCGCACAGTTAATCAAAACGTGCAGTTTATAAGCACATAATTGCTCATAACGTTCATTCTAACTTAACATTTTGATTTCATTTATGGTGCAGGTTAAACTTCAGGGAAATACCAAAGATCTCGGTTTCATTCAATTCTGTCCAGACAGTGTTGTGTGATGCTGTGACAAAATATGGCTGGACAGATAGACATAGAGACAATATTTTCTGAGACTGGTTCCTGGTCTTCCAATGTATGAAACGTAAAGTTATCATTGAAAGAGTGAGTTTTGAACAATGAATAAATCCTGTGCCAAGTTGTTGAGCGGATCAGACGGCGCGCTGTGGTGACCTATCGTCAAGAGCAGCCAAAATATTAGCAACACTTGGTAGGAAATGACTACAAATTATGTGGTACGTTTGCACATCAATTGATTGCATGTTTCATAGGGATTATAGTAACAGCACTGCACATCAACAACAAAACCCTCTGTGTAGGACGTCTGGATAAAAAGGGAAGTGGGGGGAGTCAAAGACGTTAATACATGGTTTAGCTAACAACCAGCTAGCCTAGCTTTCAACACAGCTGACTCGACGTTGTGCGTGTTGCCATAGTAACAGATTGTCTGTGGTAGCTCGGTGGTTATGGTTTTGAGCTTTTGAGGACATGGAAGGCAAATGGATGGAAAGGGAAGGAAAAGAAAACCATAAATCATCTTGACAGAAGCTAGTTCTGTTAAAAGGAAGTTCTAAGGGAAATCTTTATCGAGCCAAAACTGTCGGGTTTAAAATGTTTATGCAATGTGTTTTAGCTCGACGAGCCAAACCACAAGTTGATTTATCCCGGCACGTTTAGATGCAAAACAAAGTTTACAGAGCATTAAAAAACCCTGAAGGCAAACAGAAACAAAATTTGAAGGAAGAAAGAAAGTAAAACGAAGAGTGAGATCTTATATGCTATGACATCTATATCTGATTGCAACACATGCTGGTCACACGCTAAAGGAAAGGAAAGCTTATGAGAAAGTCATCTTGCATCAAGAAGTGTGTATGAAAGCGATTGTAAATAGCGAAAGTGATGTGAGATATCTCTGAATGTGTGTGCGTGTGTGTGTGTGTGTGCGCGCGCGCGCTCTGTAACGCAGTAGCAGGATGGTGCAATTTGGGTCTCTCTACAGGAAAAGCTTTAGGACAGCACAGAGGGGCTGCAATGCTACATTTGCATTTTTTGCATATTTACACAGACACTCACTCCCTCCCTCCTCGCACTCGCTCCACGCGCGCACGCCACTCCCACCCCGCACCCCTCAAACTCGCACCTCTCACTCACTCTTTGAGTTGGACTCTTTACGAATCATCTCCAAATCATATGGGGTAAAATCTACAACCTTATAAATCAGTCACTATGTTTGCACGGTCTGTCACAGAGTTTATTGGATTTCTCAATTTTAGGAATGTGAAGCCTGATACACTTTTCTGGATTAGAGCTTGAGAATCCCAATTTGCATCTCTCCACACATCTGTTTACACGTTCATTTAAATTACCCATGACCATAACAATAATATTGATTCTAATCTTAATTCTTACTTAATTTTGAACCTTTTTATTTCTAATTTTAGCCTCAACACTAACCACAAAATTTACCCTCAATATTACCCTTTACTTTAACTATATATTTTATATAAATTGCAATTTTAACCTAAACTGTTTTTAACTTAACTTTAAGATCATCCTCAATTCCAACATAACTTAACATTATCTTACCTTTAATATCCTAATGTTAACTTTAATGTTAACCTTTTCTTTTACATCATCTTTAACCTTATGTCTAATTTTAATACTAACCTTTACCGCAAAATTGAACCAGAATGAATTAAATCATTAATTTAAATGTTAACATTTCAAATTTTACCTGTAACCTGAAATTCAACTTTATTTCTAACTTTAACTTCAAATTTAGCTATGGCTTTAACCTTACGTTTGCCTTGTGCCAGAATACATTAATTCTAACATTAGTCTTAATGCTAATGTTAAAGTCCAGGGGACGTTTAACATTAAAATGAACTATAACTCTACCGTTAACTTGAATTCTAATCAACCTTAAGTTTAACCATAACATTTTCACAAGTTTATCATGGTTTCCAAATTAGTCTAACCTATTTCCCTCTCACCTTTAATTTAAACTTTAATGCTAAGCCTTACCTTAACTTTAGCCGTATCCCAGCAGGATTCCTCAAACTAATTTTCCACGTTTACTGCATAACTTTGACCAAGTCTCGGTTTCTTTCAGTTAAGAGCACAAAGGTGATCTCAGGTGCACAGCTTTGCAATTCAAGATATAAAACAAGATATAAAACATAAAAAATCAAACGGAACCCAAATATATTTTGTAGATGGCTGTAAGTTTTAAAAAGAAACCCTGCTGTAAACATAGAGTAAACTAATAGCACTTGGTGGTGTATATTTGGGTCTGGTCCAGAGGCCTGGCATAACTTGGCATGGTTCAGAGATCTGATTTCAGCTTACAGTATCAAACCTGATCCAGCCATGCCTTTAAAGCTGGCCTGATCCAGCCATGCCGTTAACGCCTCTACATACCAGCCTTCACACACACACACAAACACCACAGTGGATCTTTCCCAAAGGTGACCTACACCTATTTATATTAGCAAACACAGGCAGCCGCTGAGGAATACTGTAGCACTCATTGTGCCAGATGATGTTCACTAAGCCAGAATCAACAAACAGCTTTAGGATTTTTTGTGATTTGTGTTTTGCCACATTGTCACTTCTTAAGAAGAAGTCCATTAAGGCAAAAGCCAGCTAATGACTAAGGCTAGTCGTTTGTCTAGCTAGCTTGCAGCCACCAAGTTTTCTTTACAGTTAATATAAATGCAGAGTGACGGTACAAACATTTAAGGAATATCATTATTTTCCCCAGATAGGTAGGCAATTTTTTCAGCGAAAATTATGCTGTGTACCATCTAAAGTTAGCTTCAACTGTAAACTGAAGAAAAATAAAAGGTCTTTAATCTGGATTTTTCCTGTAAATCATTATGTACATGAATAAAAGATTCAGGTCGTCACAGTCTGGAATTCACAATAGAGTTCAGATACATTCATATACTGTACATACAGAACTATCTGGGGTAACCGGTTGTACAAAACATCTAGAAACAGAAAAACATCTACACACTTTTAGAAATGTTTACAAATCTCTTCAAACATTAAGAAAAGCCTTTAAAATTCGATAAAGATCCAACCTCTAGAAATATCTACAACCTTCTAAAAATATCAAACAAAGTCTAAATATTTTTAGAAGCATCTACAAACGCCAAACTTCTAGAAATATCTACAAAGCTCCATAAGCATCTAAAAATTCCTAGAAACTTCTAGAGAAAAAAATCTACAAATTTCTATCTGAACATGTCCAGAAATCTCTGCAAGCATCAACAACATCTATAAGGACCTAGAAACTTCTACAAACTTCAGAAACATCCACAAAAATAGCTACATTTTAAGAAACTTAGAAATTTTCAAAATGTGATTTCAGACACATGAGGTGTTGTGAACGTTGCCAGCTGAACCTCGTTGGGCACCAAGCAAGCGAACCGAGACCAACTGGAAACAAACTCTGGGGCGGTTCGACTGAAATGTGAATCCACCATTAGAAGCCCCCGCAAATATCTAGAAAAATCTACAATGTCTGCCAAATTATCTACAAACCTCCAAAAACAAACTCCCCACAAAAAAGTAGAGCATAAATATTATATAAAAGTTGCTACAAATGTTTTGAAATACAGATCTTTTTAGAATATTTAAGATTTTTTTTTTTTCAATTACAAATAATAAAAAAAAAGATTTATATATACACTCACCTAAAGGATTATTAGGAACACCTGTTCAATTTCTCATTAATGCAATTATCTAATCAACCAATCTCATGGCAGTTGCTTCAATGCATTTAGGGGTGTGGTCCTGGTCAAGACAATCTCCTGAAGTCCAAACTGAATGTCAGAATGGGAAAGAAAGGTGATTTAAGCAATTTTGGGCGTGGCATGGTTGTTGGTGCCAGACGGGCCGGTCTGAGTATTTCACAATCTGCTCAGTTACTGGGATTTTCACGCACAACCATTTCTAGGGTTTACAAAGAATGGTGTGAAAAGGGAAAAACATCCAGTATGCGGCAGTCCTGTGGGCGAAAATGCCCTGCTGATGCTAGAGGTCAGAGGAGAATGGGTCGACTGATTCCACCTGATAGAAGAGCACCTTTGACTGAAATAACCACTCGTTACAACAGAGGTCTGCAGCAAAGCATTTGTGA
The DNA here is from genome assembly GCA_030347435.1 of Clarias fuscus. Taxonomy (NCBI): domain Eukaryota; kingdom Metazoa; phylum Chordata; class Actinopteri; order Siluriformes; family Clariidae; genus Clarias; species Clarias fuscus. Next base: position 3,724,484 of record CM059228.1, read on the forward strand.
AGCCTCAACACGCACAACCTTAAGGCAGATGGGCTACAACAGCAGACGACCCCACCGGGTACCACTCATCTCCACTACAGATAGGAAAAAGAGGCTACAATTTGCATGAGCTCAACAAAATTGGACAGTTGAAGACTGGAAAAATGTTGCCTGGTCTGATGAGTCTCGATTTCTGTTGAGACATTCAAATGGTAGAGTCAGAATTTGGTGTAAACAGAATGAGAACATGGATCCATCATGCCTTGTTGCCACTGTGCAGGCTGCTGGTGGTGGTGTAATGGTGTGGGGGATCTTTTCTTGGCACACTTTAGGCCCCTTAGTGCCAATTGGGCATCGTTTAAATGACACGGCCTACCTGAGCATTGTTTCTGACCATGTCCATCCCTTTATGACCACCATGTACACATCCTCTGATGGCTACTTCCAACAGGATAATGCACCATGTCACAAAGCTCGAATCATTTCAAATTGGTTTCTTGAACATGACAATGAGTTCACTGTACTAAAATGGCCCCCACAGTCACCGGATCTCAACCCAATAGAGCATCTTTGGGATGTGGTGGAACGGGAGCTTCGTGCCCTGGATGTGCATCCCACAAATCTCCATCAACTGCAAGATGCTCTCCTATCAGTATGGGCCAAAGTTTCTAAAGAATGCTTTCAGCACCTTGTTGAATCAATGCCACGTAGAATTAAGGCAGTTCTGAAGGCAAAAGGGGGTCAAACACCGTATTAGTATGGTGTTCCTAATAATCCTTTAGGTTAGTGTATATATACATACACATATCCATAATCATACAACATCCAGGTTTATTAGTAATGGAATATGAAATTTATGTTGCTACTTTCTGAACCAAATCGAAATTTCTATTACTATATGTAATAAATATTTTAGACATTAGACCTTGACCATATTGAGATCCATTAATTGTTATTATTCAACCTCTTGTGCTCACGATGTTATGCTTATAGATGTTATGTTATATGCTTATAAGAATCTTCAATGGACACGCAACATAACGCCCCCACAAACTAGCAGTAAACACAGTTTAATTAATGGAAAATTTGGTCGTCGTCGTCGTCACCCCCCCCCCACCCCACCCCCCCCGAGAATAAAGATATATAGTTGGAAGATTAAATTTGTGCTTTGAAGCACACAGCACACTCAGCTAAAGGTCATTTGAAGGCCAGAATTCTCATCAGGGGCATACATTCATTTCCATCCCCAGCTGTCTGGGCCATGAGCGGTAAATCATCACAAACAGGAACTAAAGCAGGGTGGGACTCCCGAGCTGTTTTATATATAGTCTGTTTTTGGTGTTATTTTTTTTCCGTAATCGCACTGATACAGCATGTTTCCTCACAGCAGGGATGCCACACACCCTTATTCATCATGGTCAGAAGGTCATACATACACACACACACAAAACCCTAATGCAAATTTACAAAACCACGTTTATACATCTGCACAGATTACATAACGAAGATATAAAAGCCAAGATGGTTTATGAAGTTTAAAGTGCTCTCTCGCACAAATGCAAGTGCTTACTGAACTTTAGAGGATGCTTTAGACTTCAGACTTCTGAGAAATGTGACCTGCTAGTGCAAAAGAAGGAAAAACACTTCACAGAACACACACACTCTCTTGGAGATTCACAAAAGATCCGACATTGTTTAAGGTCAAAGCAAACTGAAATGCTTGTAAACTTAGAAAATCAAAATATGAAAATGTTGACCGAACAAATGCACAGAAATGGAATATGGAGTCCCATTGATGGGAAACTTCACTAAAACACAGCCCAACAAAGATAAAGATTCAATTGTGTGTCACATGTCCCTTACAGCACAGTGAAATTATTTTTTCGCATTTCCCAGTTGGGAAGCTGGGGTCAGGGCGCAGGGTCAGCCCCGATACCGAGTCCCTGGAGCGGATAGGCTAAGAGCCTTGCTCAAGTGCTCAACAGTGGTGGCTTGGCAGTGCTAGAGCTCAAACCACCAACCTTCTGATCAGTAACCCAGAGCCTTAACCACTTGAGAGACCACTGTGCCACACATCAGATTGGAACCCGGGACCTCTCGCACCCTAACCAACGAACTACCACAAAAAAAAAAGTGATGATAATCCATTGATGCTTTCCAAGTAAAGAAAAAAAATCATAAGAACCCACAGACACGTCTGTTTGCTTTGGGGTACATTAGAATAAATATTGTAAACATGTTACATATAAGAACAGGATTAGCATAATAATACCACATCTCCAAACGCTGTACCACCGTGTAACATACTTAGCAATATATTAAAACTACTTTAAAACTAACCTGGAAGCTTTAATTTGGCAGGCTTATAATACCCATAATAAATGCTATATGGTTCTACACCGTTTGCACAAGTAATTTTCCAGTAGTTAGCGGGTAAGGGATTGATGCTGTTAAAACCACACAGGACGACCCATTAGATGCAGCCGTATTACAAGCCAGAAAAGGGGAAATGAGGTCTATTACAAACGCAGAACCTTTTTGTCTCCCCCTTGTGGTCTCCCAATGCTAGTACACCAGGCAACACCCGCTACAATGTGAAACAGCTAGCAAACATGCTAACCTCAAACGTAACTCGGAACCATCTACGTCTCAACGCCTGACAAATCAATGTTCTCCGACATCCTCGATTATCGCAACCTCTCTCCATTTACAGATCAGCTTTTCATTTTCTTCTTACATCGCTCAAATCGCTTTACGTTAAAGTTGCTACGTTTCTGTTGAACTCTTCCGATGGTGAACCTCTACAAGATGACAGTGACAGCGATCGTTCTTGGCAGGGCTTTCAGAGGACTATACATCTCTCTGCGCTGCACACACTCCTACAAGGCATTACACATGAGCTAAAACATCTCAGCGCTCTACTTCAAAGACTTCTAGCTCGAAAACAGAAAACCAGAACAAATACACACAGACGGCCAAATCTTTTTCTTCCCTCCCAGACTTTATACACACTTTCTAGACATATGGAAACTGTATTTTTTTGTCCTCTCAATCAAAGATCACTTGCTTGACTAAACACACAGGGTGTATGGTTTCAAAACCCGCTAAATCTGACCATGAAGGTCTCGCTGCACGCTGATCAATTTGGGAATCTTTGCCATATCAGCCTGAGCATGCCCGGACTTCTCCTAAAAGCTAGCAAAGCATCTACCACATGCACCCCTGACTGCGAGGTGCTGACCCACAGAACGGATTGTTAGTGATAACGCACTTGATACTGTACAGAGTCAAATCTGATTCTAGACCTTCAGTCCTCGAACAGGCCGAGCAGAAAACAGGGCCTGGCGCAGGAAGTACAAATCAAACCCAGATGGAGCTGCGAGGAAGAGAGAAAGCTGAAATAATAAAAACAAAAACACACACATAAAGGGAGACTTTCCATTCCATGGCTCTATGCGTGTGTGCGTGTATGTATGAGGGTGGGTGCGTATGATTCCGATAAGCCCTACACACATGGGGATGGAGTCATGCTGTCCTTTTGGACAGGTTCAGATAAAGACTTGATGCTTTCCTAATGGCTTCATACTGCTCTTTCCTTCTTCCTATAAACACACACACACAAGTGATGCAGTAGAGAGCCATTAAGTGGTCGCTGTAAAAACAAAGTATTCGAGTGTACAAACTCTTCCATATTGTAATGCGAGATGTGTGTCAAAGCCTTTGACTAAAGACTGCATGTTTGTGTGTGTGTGTGTGTGTGTGTGTGTGTTCGTTAACATGAATCGATGCATCTACAGAACTGTTTATAATCCCACCCCAAGGAGAAGTCCGACCACTTCCTCCTGTTGCCGCGGTTATCGTGTTTGCATGTCTGATTTTCATAATCGGTTTCCCAAAAAATAAACCGATTAGTAATGTAAACCACAGAACCTGTGAGCGGCAGGCTCACTCTCCAGATGCACAACACTCATAGCCACTGACCATCTGCAGTACTCACAGAGACTTAAAGCGAAAGGGAGGGACACCAAGACAAAGAGAGAAAGACTCTGATGATAAGCAGGGAGAGCCACAGAAAGAGAGAGAGAGAGAGAGAGAGAGAGAGAGAGAGAAATGTTAGGAGAAAAAAAAAGGAAATGGAGGTGAGACTCTAGGACAGGGAAGGATAGACTACCGGAAAGAGAGAGGAAAAGATTACAGATAGCGAGAGACAGAAAGAGAGGAAACGAGGGAGGAAGAGAGAGAGAGAGAGAGAAATTCTGGTACACAGATGGGAAATCCATGAGAAAGAGTCTGGGACAGAGGAAGACAGAAGTGAAGGAAAGAGACAGAAAGAGTTTTCTGACTTATCCATGTGTGTCATGCCAGTGAAGCACCTTTGAATCCTCTGAGACACAGAGAGAGAGAGAGAGAGAGAGATCCAGGAATAGAAAGAAAGTCTGACAAGAGAAAGTGAGAGAAGGAGAGACTGGGTGAGGGAGTGAGAGAGAGACTAGAGGAGGGAGAGACCCAGAGAGAGAGAGAGAGAGAGATAAAGAAAACAGGCCGACTTTTTGCTTTCGAGCCAAACTATTATCTCAGAATGGCGCTCGTCCAGATATGATTCATGTGGGTTTTTTCCTGCAGCAAGTTATGAGAAAGACAGAAAGTGAGCCGAAGACACCTCAACACACACACACACACACACACACACTCTCTCTCTCTCTCACACACAGGCACTGACTTGATGAGGGAGCAGCAAATACACCTTTTGTACCAGTTTAAATTAAAATAATGCTGATTAATAGTGAACTGCTAACTCAGCAAAACTAAACCAGAAACCAGGCTGCACAGCAAATGCGCATCAACTCACAAGTCAGGGTTTAGTCTTAGTCTCAAGGCGCGCGCGCACACACACACACGATGAAAAGTATCTAGTGAATTAAAAACACAGCATTAAATCATTAAGATGAGAGATGTTCAGGATTAATGTTTAACCCCTAAATTTACGACATTAACGCTAGGGCATTGTGAAATGCTTTAACCAATCTGGCAACCCGTGTGTACAAACTTGTTTGTAAACAATCACAAGCCTGGCAACAGTGACGCTAGAGTCATTCCGCGCTCGAGATGAATTTTAAAAGGCGCTTAAAGAGCACGCGTAAAAAAAAGGGCGCAGCGCGGTTACATTTTAGCACGCGGCGCGATTTTTTTTTTTTTTCACCCGTAGCCATGGCGACCCCGCGAGCGTTTGGCTCCACGCGCTACAGTGAATCGCGAGACACCTTTAAGAACAAAGTGAAACTTTACACGGTTAATAGATGGATATTTGAATGGGCGCTCGCGCGTGCGCTTTTTACTGTCAGCCGTGAGAAAGAATAAGCCGCGAGGCAGCGCGCGCACTTACCTTGGCATGCACTGTACGAGCCTCGCGCGACGCTTTCAAACCCAATCTGGTATTCTCATTCAAGCCCGCGCGCACAGTCCGAGCGCGTGCACCCCCTCCAGCCCCCACGAGCCACGCGAGACTTCCGATACATCAAGTATCGCGGGAACTCGATTAAGCAGCGGGGATCACTATTTGTCAGGAAGCGCCGAAAGAGTTTTCGTCAACGAGTGGAGCAAAATGTGGCAGGACTAGAAATACAAGTTACAAGCAGTAAATATCCACACTTAACCGAAAACCATTTAAATATTAAACATAATAATAATAATAATAATAATAATAATAATCATTGACATATAGAGCATAAAAGTACTCTGTTTCAAATAATGGTGATTTTTTTACACACATTAATCCAGTTATTTATTTATTTATGTATTTATTTATTCAGTCATCTTCAGTATTAGTTTTTTTTGTTTTGTTTCATCTTCATCGGAGTGTCTGTGGATTTGTAAATTGCGTTTCAAACGTTCGCGTCCACCCAGTGGACACAACAGGAACTACACGCGATTTTCTGAATTTCCACAAGAGGGCGGTAAAATCATAGTAAAGGTAAATGTTGTCGTCGAACCAACATTTCCCCCCCTCATTTTTTTTCTTACAGTAAATTGTAACTTTGACGAATAATTTCACCCCTTTGTCTTTTTTTTACAGCTATCCAAAGACCGTTTTTTTTTACTCCTTATAATTTTCCGCAATAGTAGCAAATTATTTGAATATGTTGAAATGTTTGTATTTTATCGGCCAGATTCATAAATTGAATTTTTTTTATCACTTCCTAAAGGGAACTCACTTTCTCTTAAACTCATCAAACCTAACAGAAAGCCACAAATCCTCTCTGTTACTCTCGACATTCAGGTGTAATAATTGAAACACTGTGATTTTTTACATTTATTTATGAATATATTTCTTTTCTTTTTTTCTTTCTTTCTTTATTTGTTTGTTTGTTTCAAACCCAGTAGACAGGTTTATTCTGTCTGTTGTTATTATTATCTGTGTACATATTATTTGTTACGTTTGCTTACACTGTACTGTGTATCTTCTATTTATTTTTTGTTCTGTTAACTGTGGATAGTTCATCATATAATTCAAGTTTTTACATCTGAATCTTGCATGTTACACTTTTTATTCTCTCAACACTGCAATTGTAATTTTGTTATTAATTAAAATAATAATAATAATAATATATTAAAAAAAGAAAAAAATTCAAAGGCAGTTCTTGTGACAGTAAGAGCTCCCGTCCCTCTGCTGAGCACTTTTCATTGATTTCTCTCGAGTGAGCAGTTGTGACCCGGTCAGGGTGTTGGTGGATTCTGGGATGGGGTGACCCATAAACCCCGGGTGTGAGGCTGGAGGCGGGGACACTGTACTGTAGACGCGCGTCTCACTGCAGCTACTGTCTGAGCAGAAAATTTTAAAAAGGGATATAACTCCATCCATCTGTCTGTCTGTCTTTGTTGCTCTCTTCCTCTTTCTGAATTTGTCCCTCTCCCTCTTTGTCTGTCTGTCTCTCTCTCTCTCTATCACTTTTGTATCTGTATCTGTCTCTCGCTTTGTCTTTCTCTCTCTGTCAGTCTCTTGTGTCTCATTCTATGTGTCTCTGTCTGTCTGTCTGTCTGTCTCTGAATTTGCTGACTCTATTTCTCTCTCTCACGATGTCTTTCTCGCCATCTTTCCCTCTCTGTCTGTCTCTTTATCTCCTTTTATTTGTTTGTCTGTTTGTCTCTCTTTGTTTCTCCTTCTGTCTGTCTGTCTTTCTCTCTCTCTATGTCTGTCTGTCTGTCACTTTCTATCTGTATCCATGTTTGTCCATCTGTCTTTATACTGTAAATCCATCCGTCTGTCTGTCTGTCTTTGTTGCTCTCTTCCTCTTTCTGAATTTGTCCCTCTCCCTCTTTGTCTGTCTGTCTCTCTCTCTCTATCACTTTTGTATCTGTATCTGTCTCTCGCTTTGTCTTTCTCTCTCTGTCAGTCTCTTGTGTCTCATTCCATGTGTCTCTGTCTGTTTGTCTGTCTCTCTCTGAATTTGCTGTCTCTATTTCTCTCTCTCACTATGTCTTTCTCGCCATCTTTCCCTCTCTGTCTGTCTCTTTATCTCCTTTTATTTGTTTGTCTGTCTGTCTCTCTTTGTTTCTCCTTCTGTCTGTCTGTCTTTCTCTCTCTCTATGTCTGTCTGTCTGTCACTTTCTCTGTATCCATGTTTGTCCATCTGTCTTTATACGTGCTCATGTTTTTGTACTTGTTGCTCTTTCTCACACTCTGTCTGTCTCTATCTGTCTCTCTTTCCCTTTTCTTCTCCTCTCTCCTTGGGTCCCTTTGTCTCTCTCTCTCTCATGCTCTGTGTTTATGTCTACATGTCTCTCTCACTCACTCAGTTTGACCCCTCTCTCTTTTTCTCTCCTCTGTCTGTCTGTCTGTGTCCCGTCTCTCACTTCCCCATGTCTCTCCTTTCCTCTTTCCCTATTTTCTCCCCGGGTCATGTCTGTCTGTCTGTCTGTCTCTGTCCCTCTCATGCTCTCTGTTTATGTCTACTGTATATGTCGCTCTCTCTCTCTATATCTCTCACTTACTTCCTCTCTCACATCCTCTCCTGAGTGTAATTAGTGACTGAAATATCTCTCCCGAAGAGCCGGTGATCAGAGGGGTGAAGCGGCGCCTCCTTCTAAAAATAGACTCGATCAGCTGTTGTGCTTTAATCAACTCAAAATCTTGTACTAAACAACGTTGTTATCAACACAGATGAGAAGAGCGGGACTTCATATTTCATATACCGTGTGTGTGTGTGGGTGGGTGGGTGTGGTACTTCTGTCCTGCCCCCAACCCTGCCTCCAAACCACCTCATTTTTCTACAAGAAATTGAGGAAATTATGTCTGAGAACACACACACACTCACACACACAATGTACACACACCCTCAACGGGGGAGTCCCTGCTGAAACCACATCAGCTGCACACATCTTTCTCTCTCATACTGTCCCTTTCACACTCACCTAGCCTCACACACACACACACACACACACACACACACACACACACCAACATGTGCCTTTCAGCAGCTTTTCTCCTGCTGACTCTGTACGGTGAGTTTGCTGTTATTATGCCTATTTTTCCCCCTCAGCTTGTTTTATAGAGCGTGTGTGTGTATGTGTGTGTGTGTTCAAATGAAATGAATGCCTGATGCCTGACATTAAAACAATCTTTACATGTGACTCTTCTTTAGCTGTGACAATTCTATGCAACCCAAAAAAAAAAAAAAGAAAAAAAAAAAAAGGACGTGGACTTTGCTCATGTCATCGTGGTCGGGTCAATAATTTGTACAAGTTGATGAATAAGTTTTCAGTTTTAGGAGGGCGGTGATGTGTTTAGTGAGTATTTGCAGACACAACATGATTCGCTTTAAATCCTGGGTTCAGTCACGTTACTGTGTTTCTGCTTTTTAATTGGAATCTCTATAATAATAAAGTGGAAAGGATGAGGCACCTATAGATAGACCACATTACATACCAAGAAGTACCAAATTAGTCAGAAGGAAATGACTGTTTAGTTCTGTTTTCATGTTTCTAAGCACATACTGTACCTGCATCTGCTGTCTCTGTAAGTCTACAGTGGATACATTTGGAACTTTGGATATAAGCGATTAGATTTCAAATCAACAGGACCATTAAACATACAGAACTGTGCGAATGTCTTAGAGACGTGCAAATAAATGCTGTAGAGCGAGGATGTCTTCAAGTCAAAAACAAACAAAAAAACCTATAAAGCTCAGTAAACAGTAATTAATGAAATGAAAGTCAGTATTTGAGGATGTTTTAGGTACCATTTATGCAGTTGTTATAATGAAATAAGCTACAGAGTTTTACTGAGGAAGCTGCTGGACAGAAGCAGGTGCAACAGTCAAAGTCCTCAGACGAACTGTGTGTGGCTTAGTGGTGAAAACTGTCGCCTTGCACCTCCAGGGTCCGGGTTCGATTCCTGGCCGGGTTTGATTCCCTCCTCTGTGTGTGTGTGAGTGTGAGTTTTCATGTTCTCCCCGTGCTTGGTGGGTTTCCTCCGGGTTTCCTCCCACAGTCGAAGACATACAGCTTAGACTAAATGGCGTTCCCAAATTGTAAGCGTGTGAGTGTGTGTAAATACTGTATGCGTGTACCCTATGATGGATTGACACCCCATCCAAGGTGACCCCTGCCTCATGCCCTCAGTCATCTGGGATAAACTCCAGGGCCCGTACTCACAAAGCTTCTTAGAATTCTCTCAGAGAGCTCCTATCTTAGCCTAAAAAGTCCTAGTTGGAAGTCTTAGACTAAAAGTGATTTAGAAAACTTCTTAGAGCAACTCTGAGTAAGGAAAGTACAAAACCCTTTATCTTAGGGAGTAGGCGTGGTCGAACCCCTTGCTAGGGATGATGCAGCAATTCAAGGACTGTGATTGGTTGATAAAAAAATAACCTCTGACCTCTGTAAAGGTCTTGAAATGTGCTCTTTGTAAAAATAGAATATATGATAATAGAACAGCCAGTAACATCATAATGTTTGTATATGAAGAAATTGTATAATCATGACTACAGACTACTTTATGCAAAGTGTCAGTTACAGGCTAAATATCCTAAAGTGAATTAACACAGCCAAATGTTGAAAATGTGAACCGATTTCCACACAGTAGTTACTATATTTAAATTCTCACATTTATTTACCGTACTGATTTTATTACTTGTAATCCATTTCAGATTGATGGGAGCAAAATGTCTCAGCTTTTACAATTGGCATGATAACAGGACAGTTTATTTAAGTTGCACTTTTGGATGGTATGTAGTCAACAATCCAAGAGAGATGGAAGGAAGTAAAACAAGAAGAAAACCAAATTGGACAGAACAGCAGTGTTTACTTTTAGCTTTATGTTCAGTGTTTGGAGAATATTTCATCTTTCCGCCATTTTGTCCTCTGCCATAGAAACTCTTAAGCCTCTTAAAAGTCCTCCTCTCTACTCTTAACAATTTTTACCATAGGAGCTGTTTTTAGGGCAGCTTTTAACCAAACTAAGATTTAATCCTAAATTTAAGCGGAAATTCTAAGAAAATGTCATAATTCTAAGAATTTTCTTAGAATTTCGTCACTAGGAGCAACTTTTAGGCTTAAGAAGCTTTGTGAATACGGGCCCAAGCCCCCCGCGACACTGTATACAGAATAAAGCGGTATAGACATTGGGTGAGTGTAATAATAATAATTCTAAAGGTGCTAAAGGTGTACACTTGATGGCATGCCTCAATTTTTCTTTTATTTTATGTTTATTCAAAAATGTGTTGGTTATTTACGCCTTCAAAGTATTATTGTTCATGTTATAATGCTGTAAATGCAGAGGAACCTCATGTGATGTTGTTGTTGCTGTGTAAAAAAAAAAAAAACTTCATGTCATATGAACCTCTTTTCTTCCACTCCCTTCTTTCTCTCAGCACTTTTGCACCTTTTCATCTCCTTGTTTTTTGTTTTTGTGAAACCAAGCTAGTCGTTCATTGTTTCCTTTTCCGAGGAACACCTTTATACTTGATTCGTCAGGGCAAAAAAGTAGAATGTGGCCGTGTTTCCTTTCAAACGACAGATTGAGCACATTCTATAGTATACGCACACTTTATTCTTCTCTAAAGCTCCTTTCACCCTAAGGACACAGGCATGGATCTGTCCACTTAACCCCATAATGTGGTAAAAATTTGAGTTGTGTGAACACCCCCGGCAAGGATCAGCCTACTGTGCTTGGGTCCTCTTGAAAAGGTAGTCGTGAGCACAGACAGGGTCTGAATCAGATATGAAAGCTAACCGTACCTGAACAGGGAAGTGGATCACTGTTTAAAATGGGGCCTCATCAAATCTGTGCGCTGATCCCATACCTTGACCGGCACATCCATATCTGAAAAAGCATGAAGACTGACAAGAGGATTGTCCCGACTTTCTTGACTTTTCCTTTTTTTTTGTTTGTTTATTGGTGACTGGCAACCCAGCTAGCTGTACACTGACATAAGAAAGCTGGCCAAAGAATGAAATTATGGTATTTTATAACTAAACACAAGAAATGACATGTACAAGATTTTTTTTCATATTGTACACATTCCTCACGCAACTTCATTTCTCGTCTCCATTTTCAGGTTCTTCTGTTGGTCAGTATCTGTCCAGAATCAACATGGCAGGCGTGACCGGTTCGGTCCGGTTTAACACCACAGAACAGACAGCCAGTGTAAACCTCAGTGGTCCTGGTGTGAATACATGTGTCTCCTTCAATCTGACGTTCACCGAGTTTCCAGTTATGTACGGTCACGTGGCCCAGCCCTGTGAGAAAGCCCAGACGGGAGACCACGTGTTCAAAGTGTCCGTTAACACTTCTGTTTCTGTACTGAACATCTCCGAAATGCTCCAGCAAATGCCTAATCTTGAAGCGCGCTCTTTAGTGGTAGAGACGTGTAATGGCACGAAGGCTTGCGCGGGTGTCATAGCAGAGTCAGAGGTCAGCACTTGGCAGGCTCGGTTCTTTAGTGGTGTGGCTGGAAACATCTACTTCCGGCAGGTATTAGGGCAACCGAGTGCCACACTTCTCTCTAGTCTGGTCAGTCTGAATCAAAATAACTTCACGTTTGCTCAGGTGAGCATTTTTATATCTAAGAGTTCTGCTGCTAGCTGTGAGGCATTTCTGCGCAGTCTGAACACAAACACTTTGGAAAAGATGGGCCAGCTGAAGGTAGGCACTCCTCTTGAACCTGTCAAATCACGTTTAGAGATTGCTAATTTTGATGCTGGGTTTCGCTTTGCTCTCTTCAATCTCACCTCAGAGTATACATGTGCTGAGATCCGAACCCTTGATCCAAAAGAGGTCAGTGCTCTGATAGACATGAGAGGGGTCAAAGGATCCATCACTTTTCGTCAGCCATCTCCTTTTGACCTTACAACTCTCTCTGTGAACCTCACCAACCTGAACAGAAGGGTTGGGCCATACCATGTTCATCTGTTTCCCACCCCTCAGATGAGGTCACCACCTGAGATCACCTGCAGCAATGATAATGTTGGGGGCCACTTTAATCCCTTTGGTGTGGACACTCAGCCACCCCAGTATCCCCCACCCCCTGATTCAACCCATGACCAGTACGAAATTGGAGACCTCAGTTCCAGACATGGATTGTTAAGTAATGCAGATGACATCCAAGCGTGCTTCACTGACTGGAATCTTCCACTCTTTGGAGAGAACAGCATTGTCGGTCGTTCTGTGGTGCTGCACGCTCCTAATGGTACAAGGTTTATCTGCTCAAGCATTGGCTATCCTGGGGAAGTGATCACAGCAAGGGCCATCTTCCAACACCCAGTTGTAGGGACTGTCTTGTTCACCCAGTTGAAAGGAAACCCATACTCAGATGTCTCAGTGTTCCTAGACTTGTCTTATGGAAAACCAAATACTTCTGCAACTCAGAAACACCACTGGCACATTCATGAATACCCCATAAGCACAGAGACAGACAGTGATGAAAGTTGCTGTGCATCCACTGGGGGACACTGGAACCCCTACAACATCAATACCAGTATAGGCAGCTATAAAGTAAACTGTAGACCAGAATGTCCTTTTGCTTGTGAGATTGGAGACCTGTCCAGCAAACACAATATGCTGAATGTGATATCAAATGTTGGGAAACTACCTAGCAAGATCTTCTTCACAGATACGACAGCCTGGGTGTCTGGACTGAGCAGCATGGTTGGTCGGTCTGTAGTGATCCATGGCCCTAATGGGACTGTTAATCGAATAGCTTGTGCCAACATCACACTCCTGCGTTTCCCCTCGGCTCAGACTGGATCCTGGCAAGGACCGGGGTCATCTGTGGGAATTATCAACTTCTCCCAGCTCTCTCCTCAAGGTCCAACCAACATCAATGTTTCTCTGACTAGTCTGGAGGCCAAAGCTGGTGGATACCATGTCCATCTTCTCCCAGTAAAGAGCGGACTAGAGGCCTGCTCCAACGAGAACATCATGGGCCACTTCAACCCATATGATGTGAATATCTCGACATCTCCAGCTCCAGGGACCGGTACGGTGGATCAGTATGAGATCGGTGATATCAGCGGGAAGTTTGGGAGTCTAGCTGCTCAGGATCAATTCAGGAACCTTTACAATGACCTTAATATGCCATTGAGTGGACTCAACAGTATCATAGGAAGGTCGCTGGTTATCCACTACAGGAACGGTTCAAGGTAAGGTTGCTTTTAATGCTACTGTATTACTCATGGAAAACCACTTTTTGATTTAAATGAACAAATCTCGGATGACATGAGTTCGTCGCAGAGTTTCTATCATATCTCTTCAAAGCAGAACAATGAATTAGTGCTGGAAAAGATTTTGGTAGGTGGGTTATCTACTTACTTAATCATCCAGTGGATATCCAGGGGGTATAGGCGACCAGGTGACTCAGATCTACCAGCGACCAGGTTGGCATGCTTACTGAAGAGTAATAACTTAATGAACATATACAGTAAATGATCCGGAAGTGCTTTTGCAGAACTGAATCCACCATCTGGGGTTTCAGTTTTAATCATGGGAAGGTGTTTCTGTTCCCTGGTCTTTGAGCAGGTTGACCTTTAAAATTAATTTCTATACAAGTCATTTAAACTTGGGCTTTACATTGGAAATAAAAAAAACTTGGTAGCTTAAAACGTTACGTCTATTATTAGATTATTTTTTATGGATCACACACCTCATAGCAGCTTGCTTGAGTGATATTTGGGAACCATAATCAGGTCTATGATGTCTAAATGGGACTCTAAAGCTTATCTGTAGTGTAAGAATAAAATGAATGAAGCAATTGGGGCTGAATTTAATTGAATTAGTTGTAAGTATATATATAATTTTATATATATATATATATATATATATATATATATATATATATATATATATATATATATATAAATGATAGCATTAGCCCCTTAGTAATTAATGCACTCATGAATACGTACAGTATGTACAGTATGTAATGAGTAATCCAAAACTGTGTGTAAATACAGAACAGGCTTCACTTCTTGCTTCTCAAATAATTAAAAAGGAACTAGAGTCTGGACATGATATTCATTTTTAAACCCAAGTGACAATGAGGAACAAGAGCTGAAAACTGTGGATACACGGAGACTGCAGTACAAAAAATGTCAAGTCATCTACTGTATGCTTGTGATCAAAATATGTTTCCTTCTTTGTGTTTAAACATGCTACAGGATGCAGTGTGCTGACATCAAAGCCATGAACTCCTCTGACAGGCACTGGATCGTCGCCAAGGCCATATTTAACAGCAGTGTGATGGGCACAGTAACCCTGGTACTGTAATTTTTTCCCCTAAATAAGCTAAAAACCTTGGTAAACAATCTACATACAGATTTAATCAGGTAATAATAAAACGTATTCTGGCATGATGAATGGCATACAATCAAAAAACAAACGGAAAAAAAAAACATTAGCAGTCAGTTAATTAAGGCTAGGATAGCTGTTGGTGAAATAAAAGAGACTGAACGCATACCTCACTGCATGCACGATAGAGAATGCAGCTGGCACACGTGACCCTGTCACCCTCCTTCGGATAAAGAGGATAAACAGGGGGTGTCTCTTTAAATCTGCCACAAAAAGATGACACTGTCTGCTTTCTCTTCATTCTCTGGAGTGGAGGATGTGCGAGAAGAGGAGAGAAGAAGAAGAGAAGGAGTGGAGATGAGACGAAATGTAAATGTCTGGTGACCACTATGTGATCATCATTAACATCGAATGCGCTGTTTCTCAAGGGTGTAGAAAGTCTGGGTCATGTGTCATACTGTACATTATTATGTGTGCTAAAATAAAAGACAAGTGAACGAACGTACAGTAAGCAGACATTGTGCTGTTTGCAACAAATTATTCCGTCCTTGAGCATCAAATGCGTAGTTTATGGTTATGTATTATAACTAATATTCTGTACATCTGTTCCCTGAAACAAGTCATATAGTGCTTTTTAATTCGACAAATGTTTAAAATATGTAATTATATACAGTATGTCACAAAAGTGAGTACACCCCTCACATCTCTGCAATTATTTAGTTATATCTTTTCATAGGACAACACTGCATAAATGCCTCTTTGACACAATGAAAAGTAGTCAGTGTAAAGTTTGTATAGCAGTGTAAATTTATTGTCCCCTCAAAATTACTAAAAATACAGCCAATAATAGCTGAACCCCTGGCAACAAAAGTGAGTACACCCCTAAGTGAAAATGTGAAATGTCAATATTTTCTGTGGCCACCACCATTTTCCAGCACGGCCTGAATTCTCCTGGCCATGGAGTTCACCAGAGCTTCACAGGTTGCCACTGGAATCCTCTTCCACTCCTCCATCACAACATCACGAAGGTGGTGGACATTTGACACCTTGTGCTCCTCCACCTTCCTTTTCAGGATGCCCCAGAGGTGTTCTATGGGGTTTAGGTCTGGAGACATGCTTGGCCAGTCCATCACCTTTACCCTCAGCCTCTTTAGCAAGCCAGTGGTCATCTTGGAGGTATACAAACTTTACACTGACTACTTTTCATTGTGTCAAAGAGTCATTTATGCAGTGTTGTCCTATGAAAAGATATAACTAATATTTGAAGAGACTCACTTTTGTGACATCCTGTATATATAACGTGACAATAATGCAAATCATTTGTGTACATGCAAGTCATCGCATTCAGTTGCACAGTTAAGTCTTGAGCTTTTTTTCAACTCAAATCTTTCTCCACCAGCTTCTTGCATCATGTTTGGTTTCACCCACCAAATGGTGCACTTCCCACTGCACATCTGGTCCGCAGCAGCTCTGAAAACGAACTAAAAAGTGTTTAGTAGTAGCAAAATGCATTTATTTATTTATTTCACTTCAGGAATCTCCAAAGTGTCTAAATCGTTTCTGTACATGTAATCAGTCCCAACAGTGTTTTCTTGATGGTAGCTTCAGTGACGTGACCTTGCTGGTGGACCTCAGAGCATCTAACACTGTTAATGTGAGTACCATTTGAACTTGTTACAGAAGTACCATGTTTCTCTTGTTTGGCCTTTGAAGACCCTTTCACACAGACATCGTGCTATAATGCCGATAGAACTCACAAATTCTATGAGTCCTCTGTGTTTCTTTTGAAGCAGTGCACTGCTTTCCTCTATCAGATCAGTTGTGATGTCTACAGCATCAGCACCTCGTATTGTGGAAATACTGCACATACCCTTGTTTTCACAACACGTTCGGGTGAACTGAGCAGGTGCACTCACTAAACACGGAGCTCTGCTTACCGTCTCTGAGTTCACTCCCACTTCTCACCCATGAGGCCGTTTCTGAGTTGCCTTTAAGGCCTACAGTACCTTTGCATTTTAGGATTGTAACCAATCAGAACTCAGGAGGTAGGATTTGTCAATGAAAAATTATTAGTTTTTTACATTTGACTGCATCTTGTTGCCAGAATGAGCCCAGTGCTGTTAGCATAGTGCTGCCTCAGTACTTCGGAGTGAATTCAGATGGCGCTAAACTGTTACTTCGGTTCTTGCAAAAGTAGATTTATGGCTTTATCCAACGAGCAAGATTGTGGTTTATGTAATCACGCTTTTGCCTCAGTGAAGCCTTTCCCCATCATCATCTTGCACAGTTTTTGGCTTTTTAAGTTATTTATTTCTACTGTTGGGTTGTTAAGTAAGATTATGAAACATTAACTGCTCACTTGAACGCTTGGGTCGGATTCTTCTTTACTTTTAAGTTGAGCATTTTAGCATAGATTAGCTCACATGTTTTAGCTGTAATGCTTTAGCTAAGACAGCTCCCAATAAATACATTCAGTATTGATTCAGTTACTTTATCCTATGCATTTATCTATAAATAAGTAATTGAGTGTTTAGGTCCAATAATGACCAAAGAGTCTAACAACGATTTTTGATCATTTGGACAACTTTGTAATGGATCGACCAAACAAACAACTACTGAAGTCTCACAGTCGCTGTAGGGCTGTCTATAAGATATTACTAGCTTATCATTTTTGGTCCAGGTCACAGACGCTTCTTGGTACATAACTGAAAGTTCTGTCAAGGACATGGAGGCTGTGTGTCCAGGACATGGAGGAACATACAACCCATTCAACATGTCAGCGCAGGTGAGACCTAATTTTATATTTAAGTCTACAAAACCAAACACGTTCATTATATTCACTAACCGACTTCAATGAAGAGAGGTGTCTAAATCAGTTATCCAAAAACTCCCATGGGTAGTCAACTGGGTTGATCTGGTCATTGTTAACATGTAAACATGCATGGTATACATCATCATTATCCTCATTAAAACCTGGAAGACTGCACATCCATTTTACATCCTGAAAAATAACTTCTAGGTTCTGCTCTGTACAAAAATATCCATTTTATTCTCTTTCTCTTTCTTCTCTCTTAACACAGAGCTCTAACTGTTCCCCGCTCACATATCTGGCTTGCGAGGTCGGAGATCTAACCAGCAAACACGGCGCCGTCAGTTTATCACGGAGGCAGCTCTTCACAGATGCACAGCTTCAGCTGGCCGGAGACTACACTGGTACGTCATCACGTTTTGCAAGTGTCGAGGTGCACGTGCCTACCTTTATGTCTCACCTTAAATTGTGTTAAACATGTGATGTAGCATGTCACTTGCTATTCGAAAGTGATCAGTGATGGGGTGGTGGGGTGGTATTTACAGCTTGCATAAAGGAACAACACAATATTCGCAACATGTTGCATTTGTTTGCAGTTATTGAATTATAAATGAGCGTCTTGAGAGATATCTTGATAGACATTGTGAGATGCGTAAATGCTCACACTCTCAAAGTGCAGTTTGGAGATGTTGGGACACGTCCGTACCACACTGGTCTGTGTATGCTGTACTTTGTTGCTCAAGGCTAAAAGAGGATGAAATGAATATGTTAATGCATGGTATGTTGACATATGTGGTTGATGTAGCATGCATTCGGTTGTGTTGCTTAATTTCATGATCATATTATTAGCCAACATTGTTACTCATATAGAGTCTGCATCAGAAATAGCCGAAGTATGGTTTTCTTATTTTGTAGTTCTCCAACAACGACAACAATAATAAAAACTCATTTTGGATGGACCACAACACCTGCACGCTAATCTAACAAGCTAACTTGGATTGACAAGGTTTATTAGCAAGTGTATTTAAATAAACAGATGATTATAACGGCATATTGTCTAAAATTACAAAATCACTCACTCACCGTCTATACCGCCTCATCCTATATACAGGGTTGCAAGGGGCCTGAAGTAGCCGAGGAGACTTGGGGCATGAGGCGGGGTACACCCTCAACAGGGTGCCAATCCATCGCAGGGCACACATACACACATTACAGGCGATTTGGAAACACCAATTAACCTAATCTGCATGTCTTTGGACTGTGGGAGGAAACCGGAGTACCCGGAGGGAACCCACCAAGCACAGGGAGAACATGCAAAGTTCATGCACACAGAAGCGGGAATCGATCCCAGACCATTGAGATGCAAGGCGACAGTACTAACCACTAAACCACCACGCCACCTTCAATTACAAAATATTCTGTAAAACTTTTTGGGTTTTTGAGTCATATCAATTGCTTCCATTTGATTTGGCTCCCAAACAACTCATCTGCATTTTTATTTTTAAAAACTGCCAATGAGTTGGCAGTTTTTTGTAATCTTGACACTGACAATTTTTAGTATCACTTACTTCTGAAAAGTGAAAGAAAAGAAACAAATTACAAGTGAATCAACTGGGAGTGGACTCTCACCTAAAAGAGGACTGGATCCTGGGGTTAAGGCTTTTGACTACTGATTAGGAGGTCCTAGGTTCAAATCCCACCATCAAGTTGCCACTGTTGTGCCCGTGAGCAAGACCCTCAACTCTGCTCTGGATAAGGTTGTCATTTGTGATTCATTTGCAAAAAATATATTACTTGTTGAAATGTTAACATACAAATCCCAACCCTAATAACAAGTTTGTTATACACAATGTGTTTGTGCATGTTTGTTCTGTACAGACTGTTTTTAGATAACAGGCTATTTATTATTATTTTTTTTAAATCAGTTGTTTACAGATCGCTAATCCTGAGGGCAGGCAACAAGACCATCGACTGTGCCAACATCGTCCCTGAGTCACCGTCCGCGCAGCAAATCTTCCCGAACGTTCCATCGTTCAGCAGGTACTGTATGTGGGACGCAGCTGTCGTCTAGCTAGGTTAGGTTCCTCTGATACCGACATACCCTTATAGATTGATGTAGCTAGCAGAAACTAGACAATGAGAGTTGAAAAACATCTGTCCCACTAAAGATTAAAAAGCTACCAGTGGTGCCGGGATGTGTTGTGTAAAATGTTTTTTGTATTTGGACAGATTTGATTTCCGTAAAAGGGTTGCAGACGTTCTGGAGGTCAATGTGTCTCGGGTGTCCATCTTACCCGGTGCCCTCTCAAGCATGCCAGGAGGGAAGTGCCAGCAAGTCACGTTTCTCGTATCAGGTAAAAATAAGTGTGCTCCATGGGTTTCCTCTGGGTACTCTGTTTTCTTCTTACAGTCCAAAGTCATGCATTGTACGTTGACTGGCATTTCTAAATATGGCCACCTATTTACATACAGGTACATTAGTAGTCCCCCAAGCCCTAAACTGCTTCATTTCTTAGTTTCTACAGATACAGCTACTTCACTGACTTCTTTGTCAGTTTTGAAATAGATCTAAATGATTTTTTATTAATTCTTAACTTTCTCAGATCTGGCAACCCTGTTATGTTCATTCTGGTTTCAGCTTGTTACACTATAAAATGTGAAAAGGTTCAAGGGGGCGTGGGGTTGTTACATACGCAAGCCACTGTAAATCTTCCTTTAACGGTTCTGCACTAATGATTAGAATGTTCTTGATGCCCTTCAGAGAGGCTTTCTGTAAACACGATACGGTTTAGTGGTTTGGGTTATGAGCTAGCAACAGCAAGAGAGCCACTCAGAGAGCCTTGAGCACAGACTACATTTCTCCAGTAGATTTTGTTTTTAAATACACACCACATGGTACAATTTGGATCAGCAAACATTGCATGACTCAACATTTTTCTTCCTTTATCATCATTTTTTAGAGAGGGGAGAGGGGGGGGGCCATATTCAGGGTCTTAGATTATCACGAGTATACTCAGGTTTCCGTATTCATTGGCATAAAAATACAACTTTTTTTCCAGACATATCGAGATCCCTGTTTCGGTCGTCCCGAGGTCTCTGTCTATACAATGAACAATTCAGTCCTTTCAAAGCTCGCACACAGAAAAGGAAAATTAGAATGTAACCTGAAGCTTGGCTCGGGTGTGTGAGACCGTCCAGCCTCATAGTCTGTCCTGAAAGGGGAACGGTATGTGACACGGATCGCTGATTATATATCTTATATATCTAGCTCTTAATGCTGATCCAGAGTCAGCTCCTGCGGAAAAGGTATTAAGGTTTTTGGACAGATCAGCTTTGACAAAGACAATTTGATAGATTAAAAAAAAAAAAATGTTAACGAATTAGCCCAGGGTTTCTGGGCAAACATTTATATTTTTAATAAAAGTGTATAAAACTCAATATCAAGGTAATCAATTCTCAGTTGTTTCCGTTTTTTTTAAATGGTTCATGTATTAAAAAGCTAGTCTTCCAGGTTAAATAAACCAGATTTTGTATTATACTGCCATCTGCTGTTTCGGAGGTAAACTGCAACTGTAAATACAATACACTGTAAACCCTAATGTTCAAAGTAATTAAACATATTGAGTACTGTTAAACTTAAATAATTACAATTAGTTCAGATTAATAGACGTTGATGAGTATTTGAGTTTGTAGAATTGTCACTTTTCAAGTTAGCTGAACAAATTTGATATTTTAAGTAATTGTAAGTACTTAGGTAACAATAACTGTCATCTTAAAGTTCCACAAACTTTAAATCTTTCAGACTAGTGATTTTGTGTCTGACATCATCAGGGCAGTAGGGCACTGGCGGCTCAGTGGGAGGTGTTTCGCTTGCCATGTGAAAGGCCCGGGTTCGATTCTGCGTCTGTCCCAAGCCCAGATAAAATAGGAGGGTTGCGTCAGGAAGGGCACCTGGCCGGATTGTCTGCTGTGGCGACCCATTGCCGGGAGCAGCCGAAAGACCAACAACAATTTATTTGATTTGCAACAACGAAAAAAAATTATAATTGCTATTAAATAGTACGAGCTAGGCTACTCAATAATGCAAGTAAAGAACGATTATTATGAATGAGTACAACAGACTCAAAAACTGATAGTTCTGTTTACTTAAAATTGGAAACATCATTACGTTAAAGATTTGATGTAACTGATTACCTCAATTTTTTGTGTTTTGCCAACTTATTCGGGTTTACAGTATATTAACGAAGATTATTATTGCTTTATTTATTTGGGTGGTAAACTTGATTATTCCAAGCCAGATTCCCTGGCAATAAGGGATGGGACTGTTCTAGATTTTAATCTATTTTTATCTATATCTATTTTTTAATCAGAAAAAAAAGATTATATTTGTAGTAATTATTTGTGAGAATTGTAAACTTCACTTATATTTTTTATTTATGTTTATAGCTTGGGTGAAATTCATTCGATTGAGCTAACTGCCCAAAACTGCAAAAAATTATAGGAATTAGTAAGTAGGTAGTAAGTACTTAATTCTAAAGACTCAATATATATCAAAAGATTTGATACTGTACTGTATATGTTGGCTGACTAGGTTAGTGTATATAACAATGGTAGTAATAAACTTAGCTAATTAACTTACCTGCTTGTTAGCTAGCTACATTGTCAAAGATATTCCCTGTTTATTGACAATTCCTGTCTAACACTTTGCGATATTGTGGTGACAAATTCATGTAATGTTTCTAACCCGCTGATCTGCAGGTGATGTGAGTGTAGAGAAGCTAGCTGCGGTGAAGGACAGTAAGGTGATGGGAATGTACAGGCAGACTGATCGGTGTACGGCAAGTAAGTCTCACCTGATAATAACATTCACTTCACATCCAAATATATAAGTAAGCATTCAATCTGCTTTTAATTTAAGAATACAATTAATCTGTTATACAACAAATAAGCTGTGCTGCTAGAGGAAAATACGTCAGAATGGTGCACGGTATACAATATTGTTGTGATTCTTCTTATAAAATGACATTTTGGTAATGCTAACATTGCTGTATTTAAATTTAGCTAGCCAATATCTTGAAATGTGTGAACGCGATGCTAAGCCAGGCTAACTTGGCTATCCTTCTATTGGTTAACTCTATAGTTGCAAGACGTTTCCAAATTATGACGTCTAGCCGATTCTTCGCTTCGAGGATGCTAAACACGGCTAATGATGCAGATACAGATAAACACATGACCGTGTTTTGCATGCAGCACCACATGTGCTTACAAGATTAACGATTTAATGCTAAGCAACTAAAATGCTGTATCATGCTTGTGAAATACACAATGCTTCTCTAGTTCATTTTAAGGACTTCACATTGCCACTCACAACACAGAACCGGATTAGTGTAAGAGATTAACCTTCCAAAATATGTCTGTGAGTTGGACACTCATGGGGTTAGAGCTGCATTGTGAAAGTGTTTACAATCATATTAAAATAAATACTAAAAACCTTAACCATTCACATTCCAAGTGAAAAAAAAAAACGAAATTACATATACTAGTAATAGTATTCATGCAAATATGGAAATCTATAGTGGAATTAAAATACATATATATTTTTGCTTTTTTTTTTTTTTTAAGGTGGCGTTCCTGGTCTTCTCTCATCACATGCCCACATCTTGTCCCTGGCCGCTGTTTACCTTCTCCACTCCCTCTTTCTCAAGGGAGATAATTAAAGTTGAAGTTACTCCAAAGAGTTCATCTGCAGCTCCACCAAGCCTGCTTAACTCTACAACACTCAAGAGAATGAACGAGATCTGCCTCGCCTGAAGGCGAACAGCTCGGATCAACTGCGGTATAATAATTCAAGATTTTGTTTTAGTCCTTTGCTTTACTGTTATTTTTTGAAGAGTACTTGAGCGCAATCCGTTTGATCCAAGTGCACGACCTTGTCACCACTGTACAGTATATTTGATAAATACTTTACAGTGTATTTGTATTTTAAACGCTCAAGTGATTGTATATATTGTGTTCCCCAAATCATAAATGTTGTAGCTTAAACTTTGTTGCACTAATTTCTACAGTAATTCGAGTGATTTTCTATCGAATGAAGTAAGATGACAGTAAGATGAAAGAATTCATTTCTGCATGATTTGTACGTCTTGTGATATATTGTGTGAACGTGCCTTCTAGGCAGCGAATATGTGCCCTCTTGTTTAATTAAAACTGCATAGCAACAAATTGTATGTATGATATATTGTTTAGATTTTGTATATTAAAAAATCTAGATATACTCTCCACATGTTCATTTCTAAAATGAGAAATCTGGCAAATTCCTGCCCTCCACTGCCCCCTAGTGTAAAGATTGCTAACACTGCTCCAGGACTACAGGGCCAGACAAGTACTCCTACACATCAGACTTTTTCCATCTAGCTACACATATGATTCAGTTAATCATCTAATTAAGAGCTCTTCAAGTGGGTGTATTTGAGCAGGAAAAACACTACAATAGGCAGAACAAGGGGTCCAGGAGCAGGGGTGGGAACGTGTGCCCAAGTAGATCAACATCAAGGTGAACATCAATTAAGAATTCTCATTGGAATATTATTCACGTCTAAATTTACATATTCACAGCTTGGTAAAAAACAAACTAAACAAAAAAAACTTTGGTCTCAATACCTAGGTTTCCTATTCCTGACAACTGTGTGAAAGGTGAATGTTTATGTAACACACCAATTAAAATTATAGTAAGCCATAAAATTGTGCATAAATAGGGTCGTGGCTGATCTGAGTGACAGCTGCACTGCAGGTGTGAAACTGCTCGCCGTCTGCTGTGCATCACTTTAACTAACAAGCTAACTGGAATCACTGTAGTTTTAACTTACCACAAGAAACGTAGGAGTTGACACGGGAGAACGTGTACGGTATGGATGACGGTGATCAATCAAATGCAATAGCATATAAATTAAGATTAGCCACCGTAGCATCATGGGGCTCTGTGATTAAGGTGTCGCACTGACAATCAGGAGGTTCCTGGTTTGAGCTCCGATGGCGCTGGGCGAGCCACTCTTAAACCAAGGTCCTTCACCTCCTATATATATATATATATATATATATAAACATTTTCCTCACAATAATATTCTCTGTGACTTACTTATATTAGTTTTGTGAACAATAAATGAAATATATATATATATATATATTCGACGTTTTATCTACAACGTAACACTTCGTAATGTGAAGCTGTTAGCATGTTAGCAAACATCACGCGGAAAAAACGCTAAAAAAAAAAGTAGTTTATTATTATATCGGGTCCGGTTGTTGCCATGGCGAACTGATTCCGCCAGTTCGGCTGTACTGATTTGTTGCCTTTGCTGTTCATTTGCATAAAAGAGGGCGAGCCTTGCGCTCCGGGACGCTAGTGGAGACGCGCGGAGGTCACATGACCGCACACGTCGACGCTGTACATGGCGGCCTCCTGTTTCCTCAATGAGCACACGGCAGCGTAGAGTTCCCGAGGAGAGCTTACTGGCATCGAAACGGTCCTTCTGTCAGACGGTACCTCTCCGGGGGTTCGGGTCACTCACACGAACACAGAGACACACACACATACGGACACGCAGAACCGAGCGAGGACGCGAAACGGAAACGGATTCCGAGCGGGACGGTGCACGAGATGCGCGCGTGCATGTTTTTGTTGTCTGTGATCAGCAAGGATGGAGCTAGTAAACAAATAAATAATAAACAAACAAAAGCGTCCGAGTAATAAGTAGGTGTAAAACGCCTCCATTTGTTTAAGACGTCTATTTTAGATTGTAGCCATTTGTGAAGTGTTGATGTTTTTTTTTTTTTAAGACAAATCACGACTAGTGAAGTAATCCGTTAACCTAGTCTAGTCGAGTTAAACAACCGTCAACCTTTAAACAGGTAGTCGTACTTCATGATTGAAGACGTGATATGATATGTTCAAGTTAACGGTTATCTAATTAGTTCACTATTTAAGGAGCTTGTTATTGTTTTCCTCGTTATCCAGCATCGTGATCAAACCCAGCCAATCAGAGACCTGCGCTGTTGTTTCCGTTCATGTGATTGGATGACGCAAAAAAAAAAAGAAATACCGCCCTTTATAAGCGCGCTACACGGCGCTCGACAGAGTGACCTCCTGCGCCCTCTTGAGGTCACTATGCGTTACTGCGGAGGAAGGCATTTGAGACAAAGTCCTAATAAAATGGAGGAAGCTTTGCAGAGCTGACAGAAAAAAAAAAGGAAATAAGCTGATAGCAGATAGAAGCAGTATATTTAAATGAAATAATAAATATGCTTATTACATAAAACGTATGAAAAATGATTTTTAAAAAATGCTTTCACTCCAGTGTTATGTTATTTTGCATATTGGAACCAGCCGTCAATCACCTCCCGATACGATATCTTGGTGATGTACCGATATATTGATACCGAAATGTATACCAATTCGATTTTAAATTGCGATTCTATATGTAGCATGATTTTATTAAAAAAAAAAAACCTGATTTTGTTACGTTACACCTTAAAAAAAGTTTAATGAGTAACTCATTCCTTATAACATTAGGTTTCGCATTTAAACACTAAGTGCAGCATTTAAACTATGCAGACTAACTTCAAATACAAGAGTTTAACATTCAGCGGAGGAGCTCGTATTTCTGTCATCTGCTATAATTATTATTTCTAAACACCTTAGCAAATAATTCACTCCTACCACATGATGATGAAAATGTGCAAATAGTTCAGAGTGCGCCCCCTGTAGGATCATAAAGAAACTGCGATGTTTTATTGCCTCCAAAAGGGATTTTCAACTAATTAGTGCTCGCGTTGTTTTTAGACGTGTATAAGTCCGGAGAAAAAGGCATATCGGAGGCTTTAACATGCACAATATTTGATAATGTAATGCCATAAAAAATGAGTTTCTGTTGCGCCGCTCAGAAGCTTCTGCACTCGGGACAGAATTGTTTATATCTGATGCTAATCAGCTGATCACCGGTCACGGCCAATCAAACTGGAAACCAGCCTATTCTGGTCGATTGACTGGTTCATCTCTATTATTAAAAAATAAATAAATAAATTGGAATCACCGCTCAAAAGAATCACAACTCATAATCTCTATTGCCTAATCACTATACACTTGTTGCTACACCAAATCAATGTTTAACCACAGAGTTGGCATTTTTATGAGCCTTAAAGACCAAAGACCTGAGTGCAGTCAGACTTTGAGCTTTAATACGCTGTCAGATCTCAGACGTTAGACAAGATCCGGGCTGAAAAAGCAAACCATGAGCAAGGGTAAACCTTTATGTTTTAAACCTTTATATACATTTATACATGTGTATATACATATACTGTATACTGTCCCGAGGTCTGTGGATTTGGACCTGGATTTATCCTGCATTCTTCCCTCAGCGCAGAGTTGATCGGGTGTGTTTTGTTCGCGCAGACGCCGCCATGTCGCCGAAGATCACGTTGGAGCTGCTGAGGCACCTGAGGCAGGCCATGAAGAATGGAAAGTACTTCACCGAGCCCATCCAGGCGTACATCGTGCCTTCAGGAGACGCACATCAGGTGAGAACGCCAGCGCTGAAAATCAGAGAACTCGATGCTACGAATTTATTCGAATTCGCACTTATCGGGTGCTGATCATCAGGTATACGACATATATCAACACTGCCATGCACAATATTGTTTGCTTATATTCGTCACATGTCTAAGGTGCGTCTGATGCAGGAAAAATGATGAATCGGCTTGAGCTGTGTAGAAACAAGCTCCACCCATGTGGACCTAATTTACATGTCATATGCATACGCCCTGCCCCTTTATCTGTATTATTTACATAAAAAGAGCTTCAATAGTATAATGAGCTAAAGAATGAAGTCGATTGTAAAAGGAAACAACAACAACAACAAAATATTACAGTCAGTGCAGTGAGTGTTTGTGTCGGTCATGACGAATATTCTTTCGGGAAATTGCGTCTGATTATCTGAGCGTGTGTGTCCTCGGGGAGAGCACGGTGAAACCCCCGTTCCTCTCCATGGTTGAGATTAACACTCATCAGGCCTGATTGTTCGGGTTACAGAGCGAGTACATCGCGCCGTGTGACTGCAGACGCGAGTTCATCTGTGGATTTAACGGCTCGGCAGGTACGCCTTCCTATGACTGAGCCTAACGTGATGCATCTCGTATAAATACTCATTTAAATAACTTTCCCTGCCTAAAACCTAAATCTCGGTTCTGTTCTGTGTTTCTGTGCGTGTGGTGTGTTATAATAGGAACCGCTATCGTGACGGAGCAACACGCCGCCATGTGGACGGACGGACGCTACTTCCTGCAGGCCAGCCAGCAGATGGACAACAACTGGACCCTCATGAAGATGGGTAAGAGCGGAGAAAAGGTCCTCAGCACGCATCTCGGACGTTTCTGTTCATTCTGAGACGACCGCGAGTTTCCTCTTCCTGCTCTCGTGTCCTCCCGCAGGTCTGAAGGAGACGCCGTCGCAGGAGGACTGGCTCATCAGCGTCCTGCCGGAGAACTCCAAAGTGGGAGTCGACCCCTGGATCATCGCCGCCGGTTAGAGTTGTTCGTCCTGATGGGAATAAAAAGGCATCCTCGCTTGATGCGATACGATTATGACACCTGGGTGGCGATTCAGTTCGTATTGTGATTCTAGAAGTATCGCGTTTTTATATTTCAGATTTCGTTAGATTTTCAGCTCTAAAGAAACTTCAAAAATCATTTGCTCTTCCCACACAGGACGCAGGACGTGTATGAGTACAGGTCGTCCCCGACTTACGAACATTCGAGTTATGAATTTCCGTAGATACGAACCGATCACGGTTCTACTTCCTGTTCAATCAGCTCATGTGAACTGTACAAAAAATAGACACTGAAGAGCACCAGATACAAATGTTTACAATTATATACAATAATTTCAGTGTCTTAAGTGAATGTACAGTATAAGATTTCCAAAGTCTGGTATATTGTCGGCCCCACCACTTTCAATGATTCAGTCCGGGAGCACGATTACAGAAAATAAATCTGTCCTGATGGTGAATAAACCTCATTTTGGAAAATCTTCAGCAAAACACAGAGTTCACAGTACGATACAGCGGAAAACAGCTCTGAGACAAAGGGTTCAAAACGATTTAAAGGCACAGAGAGAACATTTGACTGTGAGATTCATATTCTTAGGCGCGATTACGTTTTTCGGCCACATGATGGCAGTGTGGGGACAGATTTAGTCGAGCGGATTGTTATGCTGTACAGTGTATATTCATCTCAAAGACGTATAAGGCTCACTTTGTCGAACAAATCGGATTTACAAACCTGCTCCCAGAACGGAACTCATTCTGTAGTTTAAAGAGCGCCACCTGTAGGATTACAGAGGAACAGCAACCGTGTTTTTTTTTTTTTCACCTCGAATGCAGATGTATATATAATAAAAAAATTGTAAGGAAAAAATTATAATCTTTGGCATCAGTATAACGACATATGAACTGCCACACAAATTAATGATGATAAGTAACAGAAACGATTTTTTCCCTCATCTCAAATAAATGCTGTTTATCATATTTGATGTATTTGTTCGTTGTTGTTGTTGTTGTGTATTTTAGATCAGTGGAAGAGCATGGCGAAAGCTCTGAGCAGTGCCGGACACAGTTTGGTCGCCGTTCAGGAGAATCTAATCGATGCTGTTTGGGAGGACCGACCGGCTCGACCCAGCACTCAGCTCAGCGTTCTGGGGCTCCGATATACCGGTTAACACACACACACACACACACACACACACACACACACACACACACACACTGTTAATACACACACGAGCAGTATCCGTACACTTGATTTCTGACCAGCTGGTGTTTGTGTGATCAGGTCTGAGCTGGCAGGACAAGATCATGCAGCTGAGGGGGAAGATGGCCGAGAGGAAGATCTCCTGGTTCGTCGTGACCGCTCTGGACGAGATCGCATGTGTGTATGAGTACGATTCGTTGTGTGTGTGTGTGTGTGTGAGTGAAGTAGCACGATCACGACACGGCTCTCAGCTCGCTTATTAAAGTAGCTCTCAGGGCAGATTGGCGATATTGGAGTGTTGATGGGAATTAGATTGACATTGTTTGATAGAATCTTTTATTGTGTGTGTGTGTGTGTGTGTGTGTGTGTGTGTGTGTGTGTGTGTGGGTCATTCATTAGCTGAACTATATCCTCTAATAAGAGAGATTTTTTTTCATGTATACTAAACTCCAAAAGACAACGAGTAAAGCGCATTGTATTGTAACATACAGACGAGTGCAAAAGTTTACACCCCCTGCACCCAATCTACTTATCTTAAAAATAATTTTTCTTATCCTCCAAAAAAAAAAAAAAAAAAAAAAAAAAAAAAAAACATAAATAAATAAGGCAGTCCTCAAGATATGGGGGACAGTTGGGCTGAAGACGGCGTGGTACTGTATGTGATGGACGTGTGCATTTTATTCTTCATGTACTACAGTAGATTATTTATTTACATGTTATTGAATGTCTATATATAAAACGAGCTAGTATTAATTAGTACCCTGTTTGTTGTGATTATTATCTGCAGGGCTTTTTAACCTGCGTGGCTCCGATATCGAGTACAATCCCGTGTTCTTCGCGTACGCCATCATCGGACTCGGCAGCATACGGTAATAAAACTCTTACAAATGCAGGTTTTATATATAATGCTGTATATAGGAAGTAACACTTTCTTTTGTTATGGAATTGATGATGAAATCTTGTTTATGCTGTGACCCTCCACGCTGTCAGACTGTTCATGGACGAGAAGCGCGTTAAGGACCCGGAGGTGCGGCAGCACCTGGAGCTGGATGCGGCGACTAAGCCCGAGCTGAGCGTGCAGTGTCTACCGTACGAAGGCGTCTGCGCGGAGCTGCGGGCCGTCTGCTCGGCCCTCGGCCCCAAAGACAAGGTGTGGATCAGCGACAAGGCCAGCTGCGCTCTCACACAGGCCATCCCTAAGGTCGGTCCCGCATGCGCACGTGTAATCATTCATACACACGTTTGTATTCATCGAAAAATTCCCTACTGTACATCGTATCATGTATATCATTTTTTTTTTTTTTTTTTTCTTGTTCCAGGTGCACAGATCTCCAATCCCATACACACCTCTGTGTCTGGCCAAAGCCGTGAAGAACGCTACAGAGATCCAGGGCATGAGGGTGGCACACGTGAGTGAAAGTTAAAGCTTCGATCGCCGTAATCAGTTATAGGCTTCATGATATGATCGTGTTATAAAACATTACTGCTGAGGTGAGCAGCGTGGTGAGATAATCATCTCCCGTCTCGTCATAAAAACCTTTCAGATTAAAGACGCAGTGGCACTCTGTGAGCTCTTCGCCTGGCTGGAGAAAGAGGTATGCTTATAACCATCATCATCATCATCATCATCATCATCATCATCATCATCATTATTATTATTATTTCTTAAAATCTGTGCGGGAGAACGATGGCATCTGCGATTGATTCATTAGTATCGAATGTCCGGAACTAATTAATGACTCGATCACGGTGGGAAAAGTAATAAGGGGTGTGTACTGGCAGTGGCGTTTCACACGATGTACGGCTCTTTACAAAACCCGGGAAGGTTAATAAAACTCAAAATAAAGAATAAATGTAAAATAATGATAATAATAGTGACAATAAATAAAATAAATAAAATTATAAACCAAAAAAAAAAAGAAAATCACAAACCTGCCTCACCAAACCTGTTTAGTTGAAATATAAAATATGATGAAACGTAAAACGAGTGAATTTGTACTGATGCAGGAACACAGGAATGACGTGGCAAAAATGTAGAATTCTCAGAACGCGAGGATTCTATTAATAATAATATAAATAATAATAATAATAATTGTGTGTGTGTGTGACCTGTTCTACACTCTCTCTTAGATTCCTACAGGTACAGTGACCGAGATATCAGCTGCAGATAAAGCCGAAGAGCTGCGCAGGTGTGTGTGTGTGTGTGTGTGTGTGTGTGTGTGTGTGTGTGTGTGTGTGTGTGTGTGTGTGTGTGTGTGTGTGTGTGTGTTTAACTTCTTACACACCCTTTATGTACCAACAATAACTTGCCTTTCTTTTTCTGTCACTTCTCCGTGATGTGATGAACTTTTTTTAAAATCGATTTTTTTTTTTTAAATCTTTGTTTATTTTCCTCCTTTTCCAGTCAACAGAAGGATTTCGTCGGTCTCAGTTTCCCCACCATCTCCAGCGTGGGATCAAACGGCGCCATCATTCACTACCGGTGTGTATCGTATGTCCTAGTTTTAACCACCTGCACGCCGTATATCCTGAACACCCATTCGAGCAGAACATCACATTCCATCTATAGACGCAACAGAGAATGTTGATGTGAGCGTCGTGTTTTTGTGTGTGTGTGTGTGTGTGTGTGTGTGTGTGTGTGCGTGCGTGCGTGTGTGTTAGACCGCTTCCTGAGACTAACAGGACTCTGTCTCTCAATGAAGTTTACCTCATCGACTCCGGAGCGCAGTACAAGTACGTGTGCAAACACACACACACACACACACACACACTTTTAATACACTTAAGCAAGAGTACGAGCTCCTAAAATGAGTGTCTCGTTTTCGACTGTTTCACGTGCGCAGGGACGGGACGACGGACGTGACGCGGACGGTGCACTTCGGGACTCCTACAGACTACGAGAAGGTGCTCATGCTTGTGTTGTATCTCATGACCTCGCCATGAATCTCACTCAGTGTAATGTGTCCTTTGGCTCCCTCTGCAGGACATGAAGTGTATTGCGTTCTGTTTGGTTGTGTAATCACGCTGTTGTTTTTAGGAATGCTTTACGTACGTCCTGAAGGGCCACATCGCCGTCAGCGCTGCTATTTTCCCCAACGGAACTAAAGGTACCCGGATATGAGACATTCTAAAGAAACAGCATTGACATTTCCTTTTTTTTTTTTTTTTTTTTTTTTAGTACTAAACATGTTAATTATTGTAATTTATCCCTAACAGCGATTTAATTATTTTATTTTTTATGTTTTAGTGACACTGAGCCGTTTCTTCCTCTAAATGTTGATTTGATTCTGATTCTTGTGTTTTTCTGTTCAAGGATTTTTTTTTTCCCCTTGCAAAAATGTCCAATATCAATTTAGGTAATAAACTGAGGTTTTACTGCTTCTGAGTGTGTACACATTGTTGTGAGTGTGTGTGTGTAGGTCACCTGCTAGACTCGT
This sequence comes from Clarias fuscus, assembly GCA_030347435.1. Lineage (NCBI taxonomy): Eukaryota > Metazoa > Chordata > Actinopteri > Siluriformes > Clariidae > Clarias > Clarias fuscus. Next base: position 3,757,287 of record CM059228.1, read on the forward strand.
TTGCGCGTGCCGCTCTGTGGGAGTCTGGACTGGATTACCTGCACGGCACCGGCCACGGAGTCGGCTGCTTCCTCAACGTTCATGAAGGACCCTGCGGCATCAGTTACAAAACATTCGCTGATGAACCGCTGGAGGCTGGAATGATCCTCAGCGACGGTACACACACACACACACACACACACACACACTAGTATAGACAGGAACGTAGATTGGTTTCAGGACACGAGCTGCATATTTACGACCCCAAAACATTCTTGTTTGTATTTCTAAGAGCCGGGATACTACGAGGACGGCTCGTTCGGCATTCGACTGGAAAACGTCGTCCTAGTTGTTCCTACAAAGCCTAAAGTAAGGACACTCCTCTAGCATTATCGTTGTCGTACAGTATCACCACACGTTTCTAACACGATTCAAGTCATTAGCAGCTTTAAATCTTCACGCATCTTTCATTTAATGTTACGATGGCGTGATGGCGCCTGCTGTTTGTTTTTCCTCCATCAGTATAACTACAGGAACAGAGGCAGTCTGACGTTCGAACCCCTGACACTCTTCCCCATTCAACTGAAGATGATCAACAAAGAGCTGCTGACACAGAAAGAGGTGACGCACTGACGTTATTTATAGAGTTTCAGTGAATGACGGTGTTCTGTTCTGGTGTAGTACTTGGAATGTATAGAAAACTCTCTGGAAACATTAAAATCTCTGTTGCTGTAGCAAATTATTTTCATTAATCAAATATGTTTTTTGAATTCATCATTAATGAAGAAAGCTGAGGGGTGGAATTTGGTGGACGATTTCAGAGAGCTGAAGGACTGGGATGTGGGTGGGTGGGTGGGGGGAACTTTCAGAGACTGGAAGAGCAGGAACATGTGTACGCGCACAGAGACTGAGGGGCTGGGACGGGGGGGGGGGGCGTCGGGCGCGTCCAGGGACTGGAAAGGGACTGGAAAACTGGTGGATGCTTTCGGAGAGCTGAGGGGCTGGGACTGGTGGCCGCGTTCAGAGACGACTTTTTTTTTTCGACTGCCTCCATAAAGAAATTTATTTAATATAGTATAAATGCTGGACTCTTCTTTTCTAAGTAAACGTTCTTCTTCTCACTGCAGCGTGACTGGCTGAACAATTACCACCGGCAGTGCCGTGAGACGGTCGGCGCCGAGCTGGAGCGGCAGGGCAGGAAGGAAGGTCTGGATTGGCTGATCAGGGAAACTCAGCCGATCGCATAAAGTCATACGCGAGTGATTTTTATTTAACGACATCCTAATTGATCTTATCAGAAAATGACTTTTCTCTGACTTTTTGCTCTGAATTGTCTTCATGCCAACTTTGTGAAGCACACGAACAAACACATGCGCACAACCACACTTGGCACCGCTTTTACAATACAATAAACCTGAGAGTGACGAACTCCACTCATTGCAGTTTGTGATTTATTTATTTATTCATTTTAATGAACCCATTCCTGTTCCAATGCTGACTCGCCCCTCAATCTCATCGACTTGAACCATTCCAATAGCTGGATCATTCCAACTCTCTCTAAATCTTAAACGCCCCCCCCAGTGTGTTCGGTCGGAGCGTTCCTAGATCTACAGCTGCATATAAAACGTGGGTGGGTCCAGCATGATGTCATCTTTAGGGTCAGTCAGCGGGGTGTGCGTGCGTGAGGAGTCAACATCGTCGTCATGGCATCCGACAAGAATTGGATTAGTGCAGATGTAGTAAATAGAGGAGTCGTCCTTTCCGAATGATTCTGGAGGCTGAAACCAGGGCGGTGGGTTACGCAAACTCTGTGACCTCTGCATGACCTGTAGGTTCACGGGCTCTTCCCCGAGGTCACATGCCACAGCTCTTTCGTACTTGCACGCTTGCCTGCGGTGCCTACAAACGATTATTAGTTGATCAGTTAATTGATTAATGTATCAATTTGACCAATTGGGAAAGCGTATTTCATAGCCACGCCATTGAAATATCACGTTATTGAAATATACTGTAAGACGTTGTGAGGGGCATCACCTCCAGCGGTTGAGATGGGACACGCAGCATGTGATGGCCGTCACAGTGAGGACGCACAGGGAGAGCGAGAGCATGGTGATGTTGAACACTTTACACTCTATATAGTCACAAAGGGAAAGTCTCATTATCACACACACAGTAATTTTGACATCTACTTAAAACATAAGATCTTGTATGCAGACCCTCTTTTAATTCTATCGTCTGGTCAAAGTGCGTCTCAGTATTAGGAAAAATACAACCTATAACATTTTCCTCACCCCATTATCTATTTAACAAAAATGAAAAAAAAAAAAATTGATTTACATGTAGTACCTGCTTACTGCTTCCACAGGATCTCGGAGGATAGTTTGCAGCCAGCTGCTGCTACTCATCAGCCCTTGACTAACTGATCATCAGCAGGTGTGCGGACCTCTATAAAAGCAGCGGTTTTGGCCGTTAGCTGTTTTGGAGCATTCTGGTGTATGTTAGCAGAATGCCAAGAGGAAAAGACATAAGCACTGGACTTAGAGAAGCGATTGTTGCTGCACATCTGGAAGGGATTATGAAACCATTTCCAATAAATTTGGAGTTCATTGTTCTGCAGTGAGAAGGATTATTCACAAGTGCAAAGCATTCAGGACAGTTGCCAATCTTCTCAGAGGTGGACGTCCCAGGACATAGTGAGGGCCAGACGAAGACTCGTTTAGGTGTCGAGGCTTCCCAGGAATGGATGCTTCATACAAACGCTCATTGTACAAACAAATTTTGTCTGGCAACTAGATTGTAACATCACAAGCAGCATGATTAAGAATTACATGTAGCTGCACTGCTCAAGGAAATGTTCATGGAATCAACATGTCTGAATCTTGCACGAGCCTTTACTTGAGCGCTGAACGAGTCAGTCATGTGATTCCGGCAAACGCGAGGCTTCGTTTGTCATTGGTCATATGACTCTCTGGGACCTGGCAGATGCCTTCATTTGGCATCTTCAAGGCTTCATTTGGACACGCCCCTTTCTGCTCGATACAAGCTTCGGAGCTTCTGTGTCATAGTAACATCACTACCAGAGCATTCAGTCCAAAGTCAGATCAGATCGTGCAACGCTCAGAGAAATACCAAAAACTCAAGAGCTACATCTCAGACCCTGCAGCCCTCACTGAGCATGTTAATTGTTAAAGGCTCTGACGGCACAATTAGAAGAAGACTGAACAAGTTCGCTTTGCTTGGAAGCGTTTCCAGGAGAAAATCTCTTCTGTTTAAAAAGAACACTGAAGCACGACTGAGGTTCACAAAACCACAACGAACCATGCGGCTTCTGTAACAATGTCCTATGGACAGATGAAAACAAAGCTGTTTGGCCTTAACGTCCAGTGCGATGTTTGTTGTAAACCAAACAGCATTCTACTGTCAAGCACGGCGGCTGGTTGAGGGGTGATGATGTGGGTTTGTTTTTTTTGCAGCCACAGGACCTGGAAACATTGCAGACATTGAGTTGACTGTGAACTCCTCCATATACCAGAGTATTCTCGAGGCAAATGTGGCCATCTGTCTAACAGCTAAAAATGACCTGCAACGGGACAAATGATCCAAAGCACAGCAGTAAATGTACATCAGAATGGCTGAAAATGAAAAGAATGAAGGTTTCGGAACAGCCTAGTCGAAGTCTTCGCCCAACTGAAACGCTGCGGCAGGAATCGAATTGCTTATTACTTATTTTTGCCCACATCCTTTTTGCCTTTTTTCTTTTTAACTTGGGGGAAAAAAAACGTTGCATGTTGTTGTTCAGCTTGAGGTTTGCTTAATACTGAGACCAGCTATGATTAGATGATTTTTTATTATGTTTTAACACGAAAAAGCATAGAATTAAAAGAGGGGGGCTAACTTTTACACATGGCTGTACATAGGTTTAAACTTTTAACAGGATTTTGGTATTAATTTGGTGAACGAGAATTTCATAAACGAGAAAACAAAATCTGCGTATCTCACCGTAGACGACGTCTCTGCTCTCGCTGTCTTCCTCGGTGCTGTTAAGATAAAGCACCGAGCTCAAAGTTCCCGGCTTGTTCTCAGCCATTGTAGCACTCTGGCATCTCCAAAGTAAGAAAGACGGACTGAGACATAAAGGAATCGAAGGAATCATGTGACTCAAGTGGGTTTCCATGGTGATGCCCCTCTCAAACCCTTTGGTCGCCCCATTCTTCCCTGCCAACTTGGGCTTGTTTGTGGGCAGGGGGCTGGAATGCCATTTTACACAAACACAATCAGCTCGGGGTATTGTCGAATGTGGAAAAAATTCACGTCTAGCGGCGAGGAGGTAATTAGTTACCCAGCGGGAAAGAAATAAAGTTCTAGTTTTAGGTGCGAGTTACTTGTGAGCATTAGTCAGTGCGAAACAGCACACACCAAACCTGACTTGGCTCAGTGGCTGATTAAATGGAAATCTGATATTCCTGCCAAACATGTTCTTTTAAATATCTGTCATTATCCTTCATTACGTGTATTTATTTAAGTCTTGCTAAAACTCGCCTAGTATAACTCTTGTCCTCTTGGATGTCAGATGCTTAATGATTTACCTAACTGTGTGTCTCAGTCTCACACACACATTGGCACTTAGGACAATATCCACTAGGGTTTTGCTTCGAGTTCTCAGGTCACCTAGAAGCCAGAAGTGTGTGTGAATCATGTAGTCTCTCTCTCTATATATATGTTTTTTCCCATGTCAGGCCGTAAATATACACCATTCCGCCACCCAGCTCCGGTGGCATCAGAGGTCATCTCCCTTACCACTGACGCCAATCAAAACACACACACAAACGCAGCGCGGTCACTCCGTCCTAAATCACTCTAATGCTCGCTTTTACATTTACTGCTCCCTTGTGGAATATTTGGACTATACGGTCTGTTGCTCCTGGGACTCAAAGAGCTGAACAGCTCAACAACTAGATGGCAGTGTTCTCATGAACTTGACTTTCGAACGAATATGATGAGAAATGACTGAAAAAAAAAAATGTATAAACTAGAATATAATGTTTTTTTTTTATATAAATTCTGTCATAGCAATAACATCACAGTGCATCACACATCTCTCATACAAACCTTTTCTTTTTAATCTTTAATAATTTTACACATTTTTTAAAGAAGCCCTGTGTTGTGGTATTTTTATTTTAATGATGAGATAATAATAATAATAATAATAATAATAATGATAAAACATGGAAGAAAAAAGACGCACCAAATTAAAATAGTTATTAGTGTATTCATATTAATTTGTTAATAATAAATACAGGAATTACATCTAGAAATAAACTGGAAATATTTGTTTTTTTATTTAGTCAGTTGTATATTTTTTATAAATTCCTATTTTTGAAGGTTCTCGGGACATGATATTTAATAAGAGTCCCAACCTTTGCATTTGGTAGCTGAAATGTTATTTGAGAAATGCAGAAATGAAGTAAGCAAAAAAACTTTTTTTTTATTTACAATGATGACATAGAGAAGCGCATCTAAAAAAATCTATTGATCAGATCATCTTAGTTGCTTAAAATTGATTTAAAAATGAGAATGATAAGGTTGTAATTGTATCTGTTTTTTTTTTTTTTTTAAAGAATATCACAAAAAAATATCACATGCTTTCAGATATTACTGCTTCACAAATTCCCCAGAAGAAAACCTTACTTTCACTGGACCATAATGTAAACCAGGGACCTGAAGAGAATGGAGAGATCCACCTAAAAGTCTGTCCATCCTCTTTCATAATTCATAGCAAACTAGAAAAAATATTTATCAAAAAATCATAAAAATCAATAATTACAACTGAGAAATAAAATGGACTCTTTGGAATTATGTGTCATGAATTTCATGTCACCTACTAAAATATCACTTCACTTGCTTTTACATACACTAGTGCTTTACGAAGTCTCAAGAATGAATAAAATAATGTAAACCGAGGACCTGAATCGTTGGAGCAGCTTCACAGTCTGTGTAAACATCCAAGCATACTCTTTAATAATCCATAGCAAACTGAGGAGACATTACCCCAGTGTTTATTATGCCTCATAAGCTCAATGTGCTGGGAAAACACAGGAGACACACTCATGTGACTTTTATTCGTCATGCCATAACACACTAATTTAGGTAAAAGGTCTTAACGAGGACCAACCACACTTTCAGAGTGTTTCAATTAAACTGTGAAGTTTGATCCTATGGGAATCCAGGAAATGTGTTCGAGAGCTGATTCTGGATCAGCGTTTGTTTTTCTTATAGATTTATGAAGACATAAATGGAGCTGATCCCCAGTCAGTTAATGGGGCGATAATTTGTGAATGATGATGATGAGCGCTTTTAAACAATATACCAGCCAAATCACCTTGCTAGCTTATCAAATTTTACTAGAAGGGTTTTAAAAGAAGAATTAATAAGGTTTAGAATTTTTGGACGTCACTTGTCTGTCCTTTTAAAAATGGATTTATGATTGTTATTCATGGTTGTTATTCATGGTTAATTCATTTTAACATTTTTTTATACAAACCATTGAACCATTAGTTACTAAAACTTACAACTACAATGGACTACTTTGAAATTATATGCCATTAATTTCATGCCACTTCACAGTCCACCTAAATGTCCGTGCTTGTTAATAATCCGTAGCAAAATGAGGAGACATTACTCCTGGCTTTGTATTAGTGTGTTTATTATGTCTCGTAGGCTCAATGCATTGGGAAAACACAGGAGTTTTACGCTCATGTGACCTTTATTTGTCATGCCCTAAAACACTAATACAGGTAAAAGGTGTTAATGGGGACCAACTACACTCATCCTGGCACTGTGTTTGGTTTTCATACTGACTTAGGAGGACATAAAAGGGGCTGATCCTCGGTCAGTTAATGGGGTGATATTTCCACCCTGAGGGTCACACATGGGGCAGATTAGCACTTTTGTTTGCTCTCCATGGACCAAGCGGTGTTTATTACAAGAAGAAAGTGCTTTGACATAATTATTTGTGTACATGTTCCCTAAATGAAGGCGTTCCAGACTAAATAGGTTAGACACAAAGGAATTTGAGGCATGTGTGTGAGTTCAATACCCTTTTCCTTATTGTACTTTATCATACACCATCTAGCATTTTATGAAAATGAAACTGGAGGGTTTTTAATTTTTTTTAAATTTTGTGTTCGGTCAGTTCACATGAATGTTGACAAAGAGAAAATGCAAATAGGGAATTAACCATCACGGTCCATTACGGTGATGGCGTCAGTCTTAAAAGCTGACTGAATAAATGTAAATATTGGAGCGACAGAAAGGCATGAGGGGTGTGCCAACATCTTTTTCCAAGACAAAAATGCACATCTGTATGTGCAGATAATATGATTAGATTGATCACTAGTGTACTGTTTTTAAAACTTTTTAATACAGCATGTTTAGTAATGTGCAGTTGTAACTGAAACAAAATTTACCAATATTTCACCATTTTCTTTGTTCTAGTTATGGTTAATCCTAATTCTTCAATAACTAGATAAAACATGTTTGACAGGTAAAGGACCAAATCCCACTAAAATCTTATCTAAAATCTAAGCGAGTAAACCGGAAACATTCTTCAAAGCAAGCAATTTGTTTTATGTTCCGCAAAACACCAATACCGGAATTTTCCAGCTTCAATTAAGTTTCAGGTTAACGACTTCCTGTCTTAATTCACATCCAATAAATTCTTTTGCGATGATTGTGTTACTGAAAACTTTGACAAATAGTCACACACTAAGTTGACACATACGTATTGTAACGTAAATCATATGCATTTCTAAATGAAAAATGGAAAGAAAACAAAACAAACTAAAGGTTCATGTAGCTTTCTCTTGTTAAATCCAAAACAGAAACTTTTGTTGTTGTTGTTGTTGTTTTTATAGTTGTAGTGTAGAAATTAGATTCAGAAGTAAACAAAATGGAAATCCCTCGAATGTACAGTAGTACTTCAATGTTGCTGATTTTTAAAAAATAAACAAACAACTTGAAAATAAACACAATTAAGTTTATATTACAATACAATATAATATCCATAGCCACAGTACTTATTTTACCTTCAAAGAAGTATTGTTATTGCCATAATTATTTTTGTATTTATTTCTAGAAACAAAAACAAAAAACAACATAAAATGAGTTCAATTGTAAATATATTTAAGTATCTTATACTTCATTTGTTGTCATTTTAAAATTGTAGTTCTAACCTAAATATTTCCACTTAAAGATATACTGTATATGTGTGAAACATGTAAAACAAAACAAAAGAGCAAAACAAAAAATAGATAAGGTGTGTGCTCTGGAAATATATTACGGATTAAATTCTCTGTGATTTAAATATTCACAATTTGCAGCGTCTGAAAAATCCCACTTTACCTTGCTAAAAAAAAAAAAAAAAAAAAACATGTAGTGATCCATGTCAGCAGTTACATGAGGGTTTTTTTTTTCTTCCCCGAACCACCAAGAAATTGCTGATACACATCAGTGTTCACTGTGCCAGGGTTGAAAACTCAGCTCTGTGTCTTTTCATCAGTCGAATATTCCAGATAATCAGTTACAGATGAAGTTGTGTGAGTAGGTGGGCCCGAGCATCTGATTGGTCCTCGCTGACTGAATATGACCTGAATTCTCCTTCAGGTCTCTCCAGCTATGTGAAGGATACATCTGAGAAACCATTTAGCAATCCATCAAGCACAGAACACTGCATATGGCTTGTCATATTTGTCTCCAGGGTGTCCTGTTCTGGACATGATTTCCAAATACAGAGTACTGAAATCTACAGCTTAACATTTTTAGCTTAATCTCGCATGTTCGGACAGCGGTCAGGTTTTACAAGTAAATTCCATCCAGAAATAAGGGCTACACGCATGACTCGGAGATCTGTCATCAGTGTGAATGTCAGACTTTTTTTTTAGGGGTTGTGGTTACAGATGGAGCATGACCCATAAACCGGGGTGAAGCAGTAAGGGCTTCGTGACCCAGAGTGACCTCTGGACGTGATACGCAAGATCGACTTTATACTCATGTAAACGCACAGAATGTTTGTCTTCTGTGCAAAAACTGAAACGTACCTTCAGCTAGCAAACCAGGTGTGACAAATATATTGTGATGAACAAATGAATGCTAACGATTAAAGGAACGGGCAAAAATATTATTAATAAATAAACATCTTAAATGTCGACAAATTACTCTACTAAGTTTTGCCAAGAACCAAGAGATAAGTGGGAGGGGCACAATCTCTCCCCCTTGTCAATCACAGCGGTAATCATGGCCACCTGTGAGCTCATGTATGTAAGATATACCGTACGTAACTTTCCTCTGAGTGTGTTAAACTGCACTGTAGAAGAATGCAATTTAGGACATACTGAGAAAAGAAAATAATTACCTTTGCTGTTGTAACTACTCTTACGTCTAAAAAATACCAACTTACGTATTTAACATCATACTTGGCTTGTTACTCTGTGACTCACGGATATGAAAAAAATGAACATGAATAACAAACTTTGCCGAGACCCCCTACTTAGATTAGGAACAGTCTCTCCTTCTGGAAGGTTGGTGAAGTTAAATCCTCGCTGTTATCTTTAACCGTGCCAGTGACGTTTCTAAAACCTGTCTCCCTCCCTCCCTCCCTTTCCACTGTTTAATAACTCTATATGAAGGTTTCAGTAAGGTAAAGGATATAGTCAGGATTATCTCCCTGACCTTTGACCCTTCCAGGGATTAGTGAGGCCTAAATCACAGGATATAGTGGAAAAGCAATACTTTGTGTAGAGTATATGTTTCTTAAGTCCTAAAACCTGTATTTAGTATTAAAGTAGATTCTGTATGTTTCCCATAGCAGTCTTTATAACTGTATTACAAGGCGCTGTTCTGGGATCAGTGTGTGTGTGTGTGTGTGTGTGTGTGTGTGAACGTGAACATGCTGATCCACTGATGATTTAGTCATAACAGCAAAGCAGTGAAGATTTTGAATTTTTCATCATCATGAGAACTTGGCAGTGTAAATTTGGTTAAATGTCTTCGTCCATTTAAAGGAATATGTAATAAATCATAGGTATACTTCAGCCATTCCCAAACTTAAGGAGACCACAGTCCAATTTGAAACCTAAATATTTTTTTTTCTGCCCACCCAAATCATTAATCATCACACTGATTAACACATGAACAGTCTAACATAAACGAACAAAGAAACTATTTAAATCCCATAGCTTTGTTTTAGTTATTAGTTGCAATTACCTTTCTAAATGTAAATATTTAATCATTAATACTGTCTTTTGGTCATTTCAAACCTTACTACAAGTTTATAGGTTTTTTTTTTACTTTAAAGTTTTTCTTTAAATATTATAAAAGGTCTCTCACAGCCCACCTGCAGTACCGTTATGAAACACTACGCCCTCGCTATAGAGAACACTGATATACACACGTGGACAAAATTGTTGATACCCTTCGGTCAATGAGAGAAAAACTCACAATGGTCACAGAAATAACTTTAATCTGACAAAAGTAATAATAAATAAGAATTCTATGAATGTTAACCAATGAAAGTCAGACATTGCTTTTCAACCATGCTTCAACGGAATTATAAAAAAAAATTAACTCATTGAAGTTCATGGAACAGGCCTGGACAAAAATGATGGTACCCCTAACTTAATAGTTTGTTGCACAACCTTTTGAGGCGATCACTGCAATCAAACGATTCCTGTAACTGTCAATGAGACTTCTGCACCTCTCTGCAGGTATTTTGGCCCACTCCTCATGAGCAAGCTGCTCCAGTTGTTTCCGGTTTGAAGGGTGCCTTTTCCAGACGGCATGTTTCAGCTCCTTCCAAAGATGCTCAATAGGATTGAGGTCAGGGCTCATAGAAGGCCACTTTAGAATAGTCCAATGTTTTCCTCTTAGCCGTTCTTGGGTGTTTTTAGCTGTGTGTTTTGGGTCATTGTCCTGTTGCAAGACCCATGACCTGCGACTGAGACCCAGCTTTCTGACACTGGCCAGCACATTTCTCTCTAGAATCCCTTGATAGTCTTGAGATTTCATTGTACCCTGCACAGATTCAAGACACCCTGTGCCAGATGCAGCAAAGCAGCCCCAGAACATAACAGAGCCTCCTCCATGTTTCACAGTAGGGACAGTGTTATTTTCTTGATATGCTTCATTTTTCCGTCTGTGAACATAGAGCTGATGTGCCTTGGCAAAAAGTTCCATTTTTGTCTCATCTGTCCATAGGACATTCTCCCAGAAGCTTTGTGGCTTGTCAACATGTAGTTTGGCATATTCCAGTCTGGCTATTTTATGATTTGTTTTCAACAATGGTGTCCTCCTTAGTCGTCTCCCATGTAGTCCACTTTGGCTCAAACAACGACGGATGGTGCGATCTGACACTGATGTTCCTTGAGCATGAAGTTCACCTTGGATCTCTTTAGAAGTCTTTCTGGGCTCTTTTGTTACCATTCGGATTATCCGTCTCTTTGATTTGTCATCAATTCTTCTCCTGCGGCCACGTCCAGGGAGTTTGGCTACAGTCCCATGGATGTTAAATTTCTGAATAATATGTGCAACTGTAGTCACAGGAACATCTAGCTGCTTGGAGATGGTCTTATAGCCTTTACCTTTAACATGCTTGTCTATAGTTTTCTTTCGAATCTCCTGAGACAACTCTTTCCTTCGCTTCCTCTGGTCCATGTTGAGTGTTGGTACATACCATGTCACCAAACAACACAGTGACTACCTGGAGCCCCTATATATAGCCCCACTGACTGATTACAAGATTGTAGACACCTGTGATACTAATTAGTGGACACACCTTGAATTAACATGTCCCTTTGGTCACATTATTTTCAGTATTTTTCTAGGGGTACCATTTTTGTCATTTTTTGTCTGTTGAGATTTATTTTTCATTTCTGTAGGCCTGTTGTATATTTTCTAAAAAAGCAATGTCTGACTTTCATTGGTTAACATTCATAGAATTAAAATTAAAAAAAAATTATTACTTTTGTCAGATTAAAAGTTATTTATGTGACCATTGTGAGTTTTTTTATTTCATTGACCGAAGGGTACCAACACACTTTGTCCACGTGTGTAGAATCTTCGCTAGCTAAGAAGACTCAGATTTTTTATTTTCTTCACTTGTAGCTTTACTAAGCAAAATGTTTAGAAATGTTCCTTAGCCTTCATTTCTCATTAACATTCCCACCTGTGGAGCTTTATCATTTATGTCACAAATAACTATGTAATGAAATGTAAATAGGTGGCATGGGTCAATGGGGCATCCATTGAGCTCAAAATGAGGCTGGGTAATTGTGTTCGGGAACATCCGGTCCTGAGTGTCAGCCCTCCTACACACAGTCCTCTCTGATTCGAACACAGCTCGCCATTTCTGCTGAAAGGGAGATTTTAATTTTGGCTGATGACCCGTAAATAATTTATTAGGCTGGCTGAATATCAAGAGCACAAGAGTAGATAAAACTGGCCAAACCATCACAAAACATTTCTATAATAAACCAGAAAAAAAAAAAAAAACTTTTCGAGTGAATTAATTATTCAACAAAAAACTATTAAATAGTAAAGACCACCTGAACTGGAAATGCAAGGTAAACATAATCTAACGTGTATAAACAGTTGTTTCTTCATCAGTCTCACTTTTTTTTCTCTCTCAATTTATAATGTATAGAGACAAAGTTTAAAACCCAAATAATGAAAATACTGAACAGTTGCCGATACACTTTCCTGTCAACGAGCTGTTGCTATAGAAATGATACGGCCAAAACATAGTATTGGTGCCTATAATTGATATTTTAGATGAATTTTCTATTTTCATATTTCGTATATCATAATGAACATTATTCATATTTCTTTATGAGTATTGATACTGAACTTGGTTTAAGCTTCAAGAAGCCCATGACCTGTAAGAATTGTTGCTTAAATTAAAGCATTCCATGCAAAAATGAAGGCTTTTCCCCTCAGTTACTAAGAAAAGTGGTTTTGTTGAAATGCTCCAATTTAAACATACACCATATGATATGTGGCCATATGTAAAACACAGACAACTATGGTTTATTCATTTAAAATTATTATGAACTATTGCGAACACATATACCATTAAAATTCCAGGGGCTACCCAAGTGCTTTGCATGAGAGATAATCATAAAAAGCTTAAAAAGTGAAAAATCTGTAGTGTCCGTAACCATGTCAAAATCATGTTAGAATAATACACTTTTTCAGGTTTATGTCTTTTCATGTAAAATCTAAATTGGCCAAGTTACATCTGAGTGACAGTTAAGATCGTTGATAGATTTTAATAAATAAAAAAAAGTTCTGATAAAATATAAATGTGTATGCATATTTACAGGAAATGACGCATTAATCAGGACATAAAAAGCATTAAGTATCATGAAAAATGGTGTTACATGATCCTATTTAAAGTGAGGCACATTTTTAGCACTTACACCATGTTTTGTCCGATCACATTCCTAGACTCATCCATTCAGAACTTTAACACTAATCTGACTGAGAATTTAACAGCGCTGTTAGAGAAATCTCTTTACCTCCTTCCAGGCGCTTTTATTTTTTTAAATATTGGTGTGATAACCGCTCATAGTGACAGATCTGCTACAGCTCAACTCCAGCAGGAACAGCGTAGGCATTTTTACCAGCTTTAACGATCCCACAAGTCTCCGAGAGCAGACACGAGCTGTCTACACAGGGCCTTCGGGTGCAGTAGCTGTAGACGTGGTTGACATTTTCATCCAGAGCAGCTGTGTGGCTACAGACAGATAAACATACAGAACAATTCACACACACACACACACACACACACACACATACACGCATACTGTATATATACAAGAATCTCCGTCACCAAAAAAAAAAAAAAAAGACCTGTTGAGTCTCAGGGTGGAAATAAAAGCTCATGAGAAATGGTCCTATAAACACACAATGGAGTAATGAAAGCCAAACAGGGGTGTGATTACGGGACGGCTTCCCAGTTTAATGTCCGTCCGCTGGGACGTTATTAATCTGCTACTCTTCGCCCATTGTGTCTTGTGTCGACAGCTCGCAACTCTCTCTCAGCTGAAACCCTGCTCTACTTGCACTTGTTTCAGACGGCCGTGGTGTCTCCCCGGCGCTTGAAGTTGAGCTGGAACAATACACATGTTGTGTCTTTACACTGCGCCTGGACGCGCGCTGCAGAGCCTCATGCCCACATCTCTGTCGCCTCCATCGCGCATGTTTATATAAGGGAACCATTTTGCTTGGTCGAATAGCCGATATTATCTTCGATCACTCGCTTTGGGACGAATGTGTGCACTTGAACAATTTGGCTTTGCTACAAACATGCCGCAGGAGACGTGTCCACTATAGAGTATGAGGAATGTATGTGCCTTTTAGTGTCCTGGAGAATGTAAGCATGCTAGCATTCTCTCTCTCTCTATATCTGTCCGTCTCATCTTTTGCATTATACATCAGCGTATACGCCGTAATTCAGGATCCTATACACAATGGAGCTTTTTGACCGAGCGGTATTAGATATAACCTGAGAGGAACTGCGATAAAAAGCACGGTGAAAAACTCCTGCACTCCTAAATGGTCAGCGTAGTGTAGTCTGCGAATAACTCACATTCATGTCCTCAGAGGCGAAGACAGAGCTGAATGCATTTGATGAATGTGGGGTCTGAGACATTTATTTTCTTGGGCGAAAGTGAGACATCTTACTCCGGACATTCCTTCCATAAAGGTTACATGTATACTTCTCCTTGCGGGAAGCTGACATAAAGATTATTGAATGTTCAAATGTTAAAACAGAACTCCATCCTGTCGCTTTCACATCATCAGCTATCAAGCGTGAGACAAACCCGGCTCGTTGAAACGGTAACCTGGGGGCGCCGAGACTTTATTCCGAGTGAATAATGTAAGAGCAACTTTTATCAGATGGTGTTAAAATAAACAAAACAGCTATCGCTTTATGTGGCTGGATCTCAAGTGGTGTTTTATTTGACGTATGGTGAGATAATTCCACTTTGTAGGGAGCGAAAGCAGTGAACACGGAGCCTTTAATCCAGGAAATATCTACTAAAAGTCAAATTACGTTAAAAATCACATATTTCGTTGCGTAGAAATTATGAATAAATCTTAGGTATGTTGCATCGAACTTTAAATTTCCATATGGGACGATTTCAAAACTCAAACTCAAAAGTATTGGCACCCGTGGCTGTTTTTCGGGATTGTGATCAGACGATGCAATGATGCAAGTTTAACTATAATTTTATTACTCGCTCCCAATGACCAGTTTAGTAATTTTTTTTCATTTTTATGCTTAGAGTTATGCGATAACATCCTGAGCAGGAACGTACCTAAGACGTTCCTTTATAGTCAGATGACCTGGTGATTATTCAATCGAGTGTGAGAATGGTTGTGTAGTGAAACATACATCACACTGATACATCATTTGGCTCGTCCTCGAGGATACTGTGTATATTAGTCAGCTAGATTGCGCTAGGAATGGGGATTTATTAGCTGCTGAGTGTTTCTACACCTGATTAACGAGTGCACTTGTTCGCTAGGATATAGATGTCTGTATATACACACCATGAGACAGGAGAGGGAGACTAGCTTCGGGAGAACTGAGTAATGAATTTTTGATGCGTCTGTGCGGTAAAAGAAGAAGCCACAGACATATGGTTTCTCTGGGAAACACACAAGCACTCTGGGGAAAGCAGTAAGAGGGGGCAGGAGGGAGACAAAAATAGGCTGAGATTTCATCACTAAAATCGGAAAATGTGGCTTCTTCCAAATAGTGTTCACAGACTCCAAGCCAAAAAAAAAAAAAAAAACCTACAGGCTGGACCTCTCTGTTGAGACTTCCACTTTGCACTCAAATTCGTGGTATAATTATTTTGACAAGACCACTCAAAGCTTTGGACATCTTACCGCATGTGTACATGCTGCCATATTCTGACAGCAGTATGTGGGGAAAAGTGGTCATGTAATTATTATTAGAGTATTGCTATATCAATCACTTTTCCTGGAAATATTACACCATATTTTACATCAAGTTGTGTGGGAGAAAAACAATGCAGGTTTATTCCAGTGTTATTTTATTCCAAGAATTTCTTTATACTGCATGGGTAAAGATTATTCACATATTGTCAGTTTTCTTTCAATGTGTGACTTTATTTTTTAAAAAGGCCTAGGGACACATCTAATGAATGTTGAGCAGATGGTAGGTACTGCCCAACACTCGCTATAGTGTTCATATCATAGCTGCTGTGACCAATCAATAATGACCATAGTTCCCAAAAAAACGTATCACTAATCACTATTGTTCCCAAAAACCAATCACTGCTCACTACTGTTCTCAAAAACCAAACACTGATCACTATTGTTCCCAATAACCAATCACTGATTACTATAGTTCATAAAAACCAATCACTGATCACTATAGTTCCCAAAAACCAATCACTGATCACTATAGTTCCCAAAAACCAATCACTGATCACTATTTTTCCCAAAAACCAATCACTGATCACCACAGTGTCCAAATGTCTAATTACTGATCACTATAGTTCCCAAAAACCAATCACTGATCACTATAGTTCCAAAAACCAATCACTGATCACTATAGTAGCTAAAAAACAATCACTGATCACTATAGTTCCCAAAAACCAATCACTGATCACCACGGTGTCCAAATGTCTAATCACTGATCACTATTGTTCCCAAAAACCAATCACTAATTACTATAGTTCCCAAAAGCTAATCACTGATCACTATAGTTCCAAAAACCAATCACTGATTACTATAGTAGCTAAAAACCAATCACTGATCACTATAGTTCCCAAAAACCAATCACTGATCACCACGGTGTCCAAATGTCTAATCACTGATTACTATTGTTCCCAAAAACCAATCACTAATTACTATTGCTCCCAAAAGCCAATCACTGATCACTATAGTTCCAAAAACCAATCACTGATCACTATAGTAGCTAAAAACCAATCACTGATCACCACGGTGTCCAAATGTCTAATCACTGATCACTATTGTTCCCAAAAACCAATCACTGATCACTATAGTTCCAAAAACCAATCACTGATTACTATTGTTCCCAAAAGCCAATCACTGATCACTATAGTAGCTAAAAACCAATCACTGATCACTATAGTTCCTAAAAACCAATCACTGATTACTATTGTTTCCAAAAGCCAATCACTGATCACTATTGTTCCCAAAAACCAATCACTGATCACTATAGTTCCTAAAAACCAATCACTGATCACCATAGTTCCCAAAAACCAATCACTGATCATTATAATTCTCAAAAACCAATGACTGATCACTATAGTTCCCAAAAAAACAATCACTGATCACCACAGTGTCCAAATGTCTAATTACTGATCACTGTTGTTCCCAAAAAACAATCATAGATCACTAATGACTAATCACCTATCACCACTGTTCCCTCCCATCACTCATAAATACTGCTATATAAATGTGCACATAAATTATTATCTGACCTCATTCTCGAGTAACCTTTTAAGCGTGTATTAGCTGCATTACACAATAAGCCTATACAACACTCCTTCCGCTGCCAAAACGATCAAGGACATGGTTTCGTTTTCTTTCCACTTAACTGCGAATTAAATTTCAGGAGTAACCCTGTAGGTCTGGCAACAATCTAAAGGAAACTGTAAGACAAATAAAATATCACTTTACGAGAAACAAAGGTGAAACTCAGAAGTTTTTTTTTTTTAAAGAGTCATAATAACAATAAAAAATTTGCCACACTGCTGCAATGTTTCGTTCTTTCTCCCATCCATGTAGGAGGCCCTTTCCAGGCGGGTTTGACAGGTTCTGGTGTCCACTGCCAACCAAAACACCCGCGGTGTCATTCATGGTACACGGCTCACACTCACCCAGCCATGGAAGAGCGGTGAAAAAACGGCGTGCCTGCACGTCCTTGTGCTCCACAACGAGGCAGCGTGTCTCTCTCTGTCAGCGTTTGGACAGATACGGGTTATTACTCAGAGACCTCCATGTTTTAATTGGCACAGTGAAGAGAGGAAAAATCCTATTTGCTCACTGCTGGACTCTCGGTCCCACAAGATGGCATGTTCACAAACATACCAAACCATTTAACCTTTAAAAGTCTTATCGTTAAAGCGTAATTTAATGTAACTCATGGGATGACAGTCGCTTTACAAATGTTTCCCGTTCTGTAACTTGTCCCTAGACAGACACCGGCTCACTGCTAGAGTAAATACAGCAATATTTAAACATGATTATATGAACTTCGCCAAAAAACAGGTGGACGATATCAGAACCCAGATGAATTCACAGAGGAGCGCGTTTCCTGAACACTCAGGACCTGTTTTATGGATCTGGGATTTATGGCCAGCTGAGGAACAGCGCTTGTGAGTGAACTGCTACTGACAAGAATAGCAAAGGCTCTATCATGAAGCTGTCACAGGAAAATGTCTGAAATTTATACTTGTTATATTAAACCCACATATGAAAAATGGGGCCAGGGTTTAAAAGACGTCTGTTCTGGTGCAAGGCAGACACAACTAGCAATTTCGAATCAATCAATCAATCAATCAATCAATCAATCAATCAATAAATTTGCTGTATGTACAATACTGTATAAAAATGTATTTATATTAAATAAAATTCTGTAGATTAATCCAAAGAAATATTTTATTATGACAGGCTGCAAAAAGCCTAAAGATTAAAAAATTGATTGTTTATGTTACAACCTCAGCAGCGACCTCATTTCCCCTCTCGTATGTTCCAACCACTCGGCGTTCAACATCAGCAGTATACTAATCGCCAGCCTACAACTTGTCAGGTACAGGGACTGGACTGACAATGAGAGACCAAAATTAGCCAAAAATGAGATCCAAAAAAATCCTTCAAGAAACAAAATAATACATTAAATAATACATGAATGTCTGGCTGAATGTCTACATGAAGGATAGTTTATTTTAGGGACTTTTGCACAGTACTGTGTTGAGAGTTTATAGGTCTATTTATCATTAATTAAAAGAGTCTGTAGTGTCACTGTTCTTTTTTATTTTAAATTTTCAACAGTCAGTACATTGTCCACCATGGGGATGTTTTCAGAACACTGACTTTGAAAACAAACAAACAAACAAACAAACAAACAAACAAACAAACAAACAAATACCCAACAGTGTTTACAATATGTATATTTATTATATTTTAGAATCTTTGTTTGTCCTTTAAGATCCTTCTCACACAAATTGGTATGAGATAAGATGCTTAAAAAAAGACAAAATGTGACAAATTAAAGAAAAAGTAATTATTATGATTATTTTTATTATGATGATGATGATTACTACTACTGCTACTACTAATAATGACTTAACTGCTGCTTTTGCAATAGATTTTAAATCACATAATTATACATCCATAAAGGTCTATTTAATTTAGTTAAAAAAATGATATTTTTACAGACACTAAAAGAACTCTGTGTTCTATGTGAAATCCTACATTGTTTCTTAATCGCACAGTTTGTCCCAAGTTGCTGAACAGGTAACGACCACCACTGTTACTGAAGAAAAAACATACCTACTTAAAAAAAAAAAGTAAAAACATTGGCTGCGAGCCCGTACCTGGCTGTCCTGGTGCGTCTCCAGCTCCCAGTTCTGATTTCTGATTTGAATCTGCGGACATGGTGGTTTACCTCCGCCTCTGATTAAAGAGATCTGTTCATCCAGCACACGTTCAGGCGCCAACGTCAAGGGAAGGAATAAAAAAAAAAAAGAAAAAAAACTCCCTCCTGTGGGCACAGATTATCCCGAGGATCTCAGTAGCTTTCCGTCATCACAGGTATTTAGTCATGAGAGGTTTAATTGTAGTCGAACATCAAAGACAAAGCTATCTGTGGAGCACTGAAACACTTACAGAACAGCTCGGAGGGCTGAAAGCTGCTTTACAGATGTTCAAGGTTTTCAGGTGATAAAAAAAGATGATGTTGATTTTTTTCAATGTGTGATTAGATGTATGTGTTTATAGTAATGCGTACAATTTTCAGCAGATACATGGTTATTGTAAATAAATAAATAAATACATAAATGCTACTCAAATGCACTTTGTTATAGTTATTAATATTATTTTATATAAACATATATTTTCATGTAAAATAAG
Source organism: Clarias fuscus (assembly GCA_030347435.1). Classification (NCBI taxonomy): domain Eukaryota; kingdom Metazoa; phylum Chordata; class Actinopteri; order Siluriformes; family Clariidae; genus Clarias; species Clarias fuscus. The sequence goes on from CM059228.1 coordinate 3,777,456, forward strand.
AAATTATCAGCACTAATATAAATAATTGAACCATTTGAATTACCTGGGTTAGATTAAGCGCTATATAAATAATAAATGTGTATTAATAATTATGAAAAAAATCCAGCCACTTCAATATACATAAAATGAGCAAATAAAATTCAAGCATAATTTTAAAAAAAGTGAAAAAAAAAATGTTTCCTCCTTTTTTTGCCCTTGTTTGGTTGCTGTGGTGTTATATATTGGTCCCGTGATATATTGGTGTGTGTGTGTGTGTGTGTGTGTGTGTGTGTGTGTGTGTGTGTGTGTGTGCGTTAGACCCAGTGTTGTATTACCTCCTCTGTGACTTTAAGTGCTTGACACACACCATCATGAAGTGTACACACCGCACAGCAGCTACTGCATGTATCCTTTCGTGCGCGTGTTTGTGTCTACAGACGTGATTTACAGTTATAACCCTTAAACACACTGCACACACACACACACACACTCACACAGAGTAAATACTGGAGTGCTGTTCATCTGTCTAAAAGGAAGCAGACTAAGGAAATGTTTATAAAGCTATATATATATATATATATATATTTGTACAATATACAAACTGTATATTGTATATTGTACTGTATGTTATTCTATAGAAATACTCTACAGCATGATTATACAGAGCTTTTATGGTTGGCAAAGGATCTAATCAAAGAAAGCATTGTAGAACAAAAACACACAATGTAATTATTATTATTAGGTTTATTATGATTATTATTAATAAACTATTTTTATCTATAACATTTAATTATGTTATAATTATGCAATACTAAATTCCAAGGTGTTTTGGTAAAAATTACTAAACAATTCAAACATGCTATAAATAAATGATATGTGAAATTATAAAGCACTGAAGCCACAATAACAAGCAATAGTAGAAAAAATTATAAATTAAAAAAACTAATGAATTGTTCATAATAATAATAATAATAATAGAAAATCTTTTAGAAGATAATTTTTTTATATTTTTTTAATTTTTACATTTTATTTATTTATTTAACTGTTTTTTTTTTTTTTAGATTTGAACTTTGACTTAGTGGTACAAAATTAATTGTAATTAATAATTTAAACACATAACGGTACAATTTATAACAGGAAATATACTTGTAGTTGGGAATTAATGTATAATTTCCAATTATGTACTTATGTACTTATTATTGGCAAACTATAATAATAATAATAATAATAATAATAATAATAATATTTAGCCTAAAGAAATATATTTAAATATCAAATTTAGTACTTCATTTCCAATATGGTCTAAAAAAATAAAATCATACACTTTTAAATACTTGTGGTTTTATACTGATTAACATATTATATTACATTGTATTTAAATTTTATTTATATATTTAACAACGGTCATTGTCATAATAACTATAATATAAGAATAAAAATGTGGGAAATAAGTATGAACTGTGTGAGAAAATATGTATAAATCAAAATGCTCAGATTGTCCCTGATGAGCAAGCTGAGGGTGATGGTGGCAAGGGAAAAAAAAATCCTTAAGCTCATCATATACTGTTTCATCAGCCCAAAATAATAGCTTCTAGTAAAACCCACTGCTGCAGGTACAGCACAGTGCACCCTTTGTGACAGAATTCCCCCATGCGCACACACACACACACACACACACACACACACACACAACAAAAGAAAGTGTACAGGTTTTTACCCCAAAGACAATCACATGACGCCCCTGATGAGTTCATGACTTTTAAACACCTTGACAATAAACACAATGTTGTAGGATGCTCAGTGAGAGCAAAGAATTCCACTGTAATACTCATGAAAGGAGCTCTATTACAGCAGAGAGATAAGCTCAGGGCATGACAGCACACAGATAAGGCTGGATAATACGAATAAACTGTGTGCGTGTGTGTTGTGGCAGTGGTGCGTATCGCTGGTGAAGAGAGAAATATTCCACACCTATGGCCTCAGCCTGATAAAAAAAATGTGCATTTGAAAAAAAAAAAAAAAAGTCTAACAAAATTATAAAACATACAAAAAGATTTTAAATCATTTTAAAAACAGTCAATATCTAGAAATCAAGGATGATTTTTTTTTGTTACAAAACATAAACTTTTGCCTTTAAACCAAGTCTGAAAACATCTTCAGTTTTCCTTCACATTGGCTGAGATCACTTTCAATTTAGAGAAACTGCAGTTCTCCAAGATGTCACTTCAAAAATGAACGGCCATCAATTCGGACCCTCTTGATGAAATTAATGCTGACGCTAAAACATGCTAGACTCCATGTACATGCTCTAAGGTCAAAATGTTAATGGTTTGCTCTATAAATTTCCCGACAAATGACAAAAAAAAAAAAACTGTTAGCTTAGTGCTGCTCAGGCTAATTTGATTCCCAAATAATATCAAACACACACAGCTATAATGGATGCAGCACTGATTCAGCTCTAAGACAGAAGTGTAAGGGACACCAAATTCTACAAGCAGCTGTTAAAGCGATGCGGGAGTATTACTTTCGAACCCATCACACTCAGGCGTGATGATTCGATTACAGGCTAATCGGAAACATGTGATCCCCGGCTCGCTGTTCACACATCGGACCTTTATTTTAAACCACAGTCCCTAAAGAACGGGTGAATGTTAAAACATCCCGTTACAGGGCATTACGGGTACTCCTAAAGATGCATGACTCCTGGATACAGTTTTTTCAGAAAGCATGGGTGGTGCGAACTTTTGCCCATATGTGAGTAATTCTCTTTATTATAGGGCATAAGAAACCTTGTCACTCTGCATTACTCAGCTAACAAAATAAAGAATGTTAGTGAACAAACCTTCAATCTGGTTGGTTGTAGATCGGGTTCATGGTGGATTGATATTTTGATGGTTTGATTTGGATGGTGGGTTGTGAAGCAGGTGGTTTGGTTGGTGGTTGGGTAGTGTGTCGGTGTGTCGGTTGGTGTGTTGGTGGTTTGATTATATAGTAGGTTGATGGGCTGGGTAGTGCATTGGGCAGGTGGTGGTTTGTTTGGATGTTGGGTTGGTTGGTTGGTTGGTTGGGTGGTGGTTTGGTTGGTGGTTTTGGAAGTTGGTGAGTTAGTGGTTTGGTATGTTAGTTGGTGGGTTAGTTGGTGGTGTGTAGGTGGTTTGGTTGGTTGGGCAGTGCATTGCATGGTTGGTGGTTTGTTGGTGGGTCACTGGGTCAGTAGGAAAATTTTTTTTTTAACATACTAAAAATTTTCTTCATTGCTTAAAAATTTTGACCCAACCCAGAATGAGGTCACCTCTCAAAGCACTTACAAATTACCTACAAAAAAAGTTTATTAACTTTTAATAAAATTTATTAAAAAATTAAATAAATGGCAGACCTGGAGAGATTAGTTAATGTTCTAATTAAGGAATAGAACACTTAATATGTTAAAACACTGGTTCTGGTCATGGACGTCCTTCCTCCTGACTCCGCCTCAAATCAAAATTCATTCAAGACAAACTTACAAGCTGCACAATATGTCAAATTTAGTGCAGGGGACAGACACAGTCCTGCTCAGCTTTGATAGGCTTTTTGTGGGTGCAATAAGGCTTTTTACACACTTGTTTTTACACACACCTTTAACACCCTAACCCTACAACCCTGAACAAATTGTTCTGACATTCTCCACTTATTCTGAATGAAGCATGTGTCAGTGATTGGCTATACATGCTGATTCATGAACAGAGAGCACAACACACACACACACACACACACACACACACACAGAGCACGCTGACAAACTGCACGTCTCTCATATCGGTCTGTCTAACGAGCAGAGATAAACACTTGTGTAATTTCAGAAAGTTCATGACCTACATCTCTGCTAAAAATCTGAAGTAAGCGCAGGCATGCACACACATACACACACGTTTCTCCTCCCTCATACACAACTCGTCCTCACTGTGTGTGTTCAGAGGCAAAAAACAACAAACAGATCAGCTGGAGATATACGAGGTGAAGTACACGTGCTACGGCAACTCCATCACGTCACAAACACACAAACACATGCAGACCTTTTATTTTCCACATAATGAAGGAATTTTATCCGACATTATCATTTTTCATGCTTTATTTAGCGCTCACTCTAAGAAAAAAAGGAAAAGGAAGGAAATGGAAAAGTAGTATATGTTTCTTATTACTTTTACAGGGCCTTAACAACAACAACAACAACAACAACAACAACAGGTGTAAAGTAAAAACTCATGCAAAAACAAAAAACCCCAAACTTTTTTAGTGTCCTTCAGTTTGCAGCATTTTGTGCGAACTCTTATGATTGTTGTGCAAGAAAACCAAAGGACTTTGGGCACCAATATGTCAATTACAGTAGACATATACAGTCGTGGACAAAGGTTTTGAGAATTACATAAATATTGGAAATTGGAAAAGTTGCTGCTTAAGTTTTTATAATAGCAATTTGCATATACTCCAGAATGTTCTGAAGAGTGATCAGATGAATTGCATAGTCCTTCTTTGCCATGAAAATTAACTTAATCCCGAAAAAAACTTTCCACTGCATTTCATTGCTGTCATTAAAGGACCTGCTGAGATCATTTCAGTAATCGTCTTGTTAACTCAGGTGAGAATGTTGACGAGCACAAGGCTGGAGATCATTATGTCAGGCTGATTGGGTTAGAATGGCAGACTTGACATGTTAAAAGGAGGATGATGCTTGAAATCATTGTTCTTTCATTGTTAACCATGGTGACCTGCAAAGAAACGCGTGCAGCCATCATTGCATTGCATAAAAATGGCTTCACAGGCAAGGATATTGTGGCTACAAAGTTTGCACCTAAATCAACAATTTATAAGATCATCAAGAACTTCAAGTAAAGAGGTTCAATTCTTGTTAAGAAGGCTTCAGGGCGTCCAAAAAAGTCCAGCAAGCGCCAGGATCGTTTCCTAAAGAGGATTCAGCTGCGGGATCGGAGTGCCACCAGTGCAGAGCTGCTCAGGAATGGCAGCAGGCGGGTGTGAGCCCATCTGCACGCACAGTGAGGCCAAGACTTTTGGAAGGTGGCCTGGTGTCAAGAAGGGCAGCAAAAAAGCCACTTCTCTCCAAAAAAAACAACAGGGACAGATTGATCTTCTACAAAAAGTATGGCGAATGGACTGCTGAGGACTGGGGAAAAGTCATATTCTCGAATTAAACCTCTTTCCGATTGTTTGGGGCATCTGGAAAAAGGCTTGCCTGGAGAAGAAAAGGTGATCGCTACCATCAGTCCTGTGTCATGCCAACAGTAAAGCATCCTGAGACCATTCATGTGTGGGGTTGCTTCTCATCCAAGGGAGTGGGCTCACTCTCAATTTTGCACAAAAACACAGCCATGAATAAAGAATGGTACCAAAACACCCTCCAACAGCAACTTCTTCCAACAATCCAACAACAGTTTGGTGAAGAACAATGCATTTTCCAGCACTATGGAGCACCGTGCCATAAGGCAAAAGTGATAACTAAGTGAGTCGGGGACCAAAACGTTGAAATTTTGGGTCCAAACTCCCCAGATCTTAATCCCATTGAGAACTTGTGGTCAATCCTCAAGAGGCGGGTGGACAAACAAAAACCCACTAATTCTGACAAACTCCAAGAAGTGATTATGAAAGAATGGGTTGCTATCAGTCAGGATTTGGCCCAGAAGTTGATTGAGAGCAGCCCAGTCGAATTGCAGAGGTCCTGAAAAAGAAGGGCCAACACTGCAAATACTGACTCTTTGCATAAATGTCATGTAATTGTTAATAAAAGCCTTTGAAACGTATGAAGTGCTTGCAATTATATTTCAGTACATCACAGAAACAACTGAAACAAAGATCTAAAAGCAGTTTAGCAGCAAACTTTGTGAAAACTAATATTTGTGTCATTCTCAAAACGTTTGGCCACGACTGTACACATAATGACCACACTGATAATATGTTGTCTTTTGGGGATCCGCCACAGTGGACCATCCGATCTGCACACAACTTGGCAGAGGTTTCACACTGGATGCCATACCTGACACAAACCTCTCTTTTTATCCGGGGTTGGGACTGGCATTGCATCCAGTGGCTGGGGTTTGGGCGGCAATTAAACCTGAGCCTTCCTCATGGCAGGCGAGAAACCTACCACTGAGCCACCAATGCCCCTACACTGTTGATAATACATTTGAGTATAATGAGGCCAGGGGAGGGTTTAAGGTGTTGAGCTTCAATACCACTGAGCTGCTACTGTTTGGGCCTTGAGTTAGGAGCAAGTTAGGGCAACCTGGTGGCATAGGTAACTGCCACAAAAACGATGAATACCACTAAAGGGGGTGGGGAGTATTCATCACTCGATGTACCCGATGGCCACGAGAATGGACCCTTAACCCCTTATAATGAGGCTACATGGACTAAAATGAGCATTTAATGAGGAAAATTAGACATTCTGAAGCACTCAAGGACACATGGATGTCTTTATCTCTCTCTTTCGCTCCTTCTTTCTCTCTATTCCTAATTATATATTTTTCTCTGGAGATTTGCCAGTAAAGGAATAAAAAGACAAACACGAAGTGTGCACCAGTGGATGCCCTGAGGTCAAGGACTGGGATCTCTATTTAAACGCTGGAGAATATCTCAGTCCCGGTTTGTTACATAATTACTAATGGCCTTTACCATTGAAAAACTTAAGGTCGAAACATCGTGGTAGAGAGGGAAACCCCTGGTGAGAGGGACCAGAGAAGGAGGCGTTTAAGTGGACAGGAATGCTACACGAAGTGGGATAAGCACTCTGTACATCCATGGTGAGCAGAAAAACATCTCATCATGAACAAAACATCAGTACCAGCAGGAGGACACATCAGGTTCCAGTCCTGTCAGTTACAGTAAGAACAGGAATCTGAGTGAACAAGGGTGCAGAAACACCAAAACATGACCCTTGTCAGTTTCTCATTCAGGGTTCATTTCAGTTCCATGTGTTCATCACATTATTACTTTGTTATTTGTCTGCACTGAAGAATAACTTTCATTTTTCACTTAAAAAAAAAAAAAAACCTGCTTGCATTAATTTTAGATTTAAAACCTGAGTAAGCCTCTAACTGAGGGATAACTTGGTGTGATTAGACTATTATTATAATTTAGTGCTATAAGACTATAATTTAGTGCTATTTCGATTTTCTCTGCCAGCAGGATAAAATGTTAGATTTAGCCAGACGAAGTTACAATGTCCTTCTCGATAATGCCTCGTTTTGATTTATGAGGCACATGTAACAATTATGAAATAATTTTCAACTGTAAACAGTTTTCCGCGTGTTTGCTTCACACGCAATTGCTTCCATATGAGTGAATACCAGTTCAAAGCTAGCGGTGAGGTTTCGCTACAAACAAAACAGCCTGCATCTTAAACAGAAAGAGTTCAGACAAATTTACATTGAACTGTCCATAATTGACACTTATATCAGCATATACAGTATATTAAAATTTTTCTTTACAGTTGTACTGGAGGGATAAGGGTAATACAGCTAGCAAGGCAGTCTGTTATGATAACAGTTGTGATTAGGTGTCAAAGCATGTTGTTTGGTTCATTAGCATATTTTTTTTTTTCCTAATCAAGGAGTAAAATGTGAAAATAAAATGTAAAAAAAAAGGGAAAAGATTTAATATGATGGTTTTACATGTGTGTGTGTGATGACTAGCAGGGCTTTACTCCCAGCTAGCTCTGATAGCTTCATCGCTACCAAGTAAACAGTAAGGAAGAAAAAAATGTCACCTCTAAACCGACTGGAAAGTCAGAGCGAAGATTTTTTCCTCAAGCGCGGGCTCTGTTTTTTGTCACAACGTTTTTTTTTCATGTCTCTGTGAAAAACCTCTTTTTCTGTTTCAAACTATACTTGGTTAAATAAACAAACTGAATAAATGATTGCCTATAAATCTAGTTTGCCTTGTTTTAGACAGACTATTTCTCTCCTTCCTGTTCTAGTCATCGGTCTTGCTTTTGTTTGAAGCGAGGGTGAAGCAAGTGAGTCTACAGTATGAGAACAAATCACTAAGTGCTCTAAATCCCAGTGTGTGTTTGTCTGTCAGATGCCAGCACACTCCCAGTGCTACTACTAAAAGAGTACACACACCACAGGGATGGTGTTTTCATATCTAACTGTATTAGTCTTAAAAAAAAAAAAAAATCTGAAAACATCAAAAACAAACAAACAAACGATAATTTCTTCTTAAGTCCATATTCTCTATTCCTGATTTTTTTTTGTTTCTGTTTTAAAACAGTGGTCTAGGCGATATTTTAAAAAGCCCTAATTACTCAATAAACATTAAAAAAAAATTATACCATGATCTACTTCATTTGACATTCAAAGTACAATTTGCCAGTGTAGTGGAAATCTGAATATAGTGAAAATATGTCTATAGCGTTGAACTTTTGGAAGTATTTTCAATTTAAGTCATAATTGATGTAAAACTATCTAAAATGTCCTTTTTACTAAACTATATATTTGTCTTTTTTTTCATTTATCCAAATTCAAATAAAAATTTGACACATATACAGTTATACACAGTAAGATATGAAGTGAAATGCTCATACGACCACAGATGACCTGAAAAATTTCAAAGAGTTTTCCAATTTGACTATATAGAAAAGTATAAAATAAGAGATTAAAAAAAAAAACAAATTAGAAATATAGAAAACTATAGAAAAACGTAGGTGTAAATTATTTTATTTTTCATTTATATTATGTACAAATAATAATAAAATAAAATTAAATAAAATAGATTTGAAGAGGAATATAGAACCATGACCACACATGTGCAAGACAATGTGCAGAGTGTGCAAAATAATGTGCAAAGTCACAGTTTAAAGTACCGTGGTGTGTAAAATGTACAAATGTTCCATATGTAATATGTGATGTGCATCATGGTGTTCTGGTTGGGAGCTCTTCCTGGTCTTTACTTTATCAGGTAAAATTTCCCTTCATTCAAGATTGTCATAGTTTCTAAAACTATCACTAAGATATTTTTGTAATTTATTAAATGATTTTTAAAAAATTATCATTGGCTTGGTTTGGTTATCTTGTATGCTGTTGACGAATTGTTCATTGAAGAAGCTAAAATGAATTAAATAAAAAAAGGAATAAAATTCAGTAAGTTTTTTTTCTTCTGTTAAAAAAAATACCCTCATCAACTGAGCAAACACTTGGATTCAAAACAAATTCCACCTCTTTATTCTCTCGTGTAGTCTGAGAGACACTGACAATCAGCAACATGAAGAGCTAAAAGAAAGAATGAGCGTAAAGACAGAAAGGGCTCCGGGGCCAGAAGGGAAAAGGGCTCTTCACGAACCCGATTAATTGAATACAAGTGGCTTCTTTCACGAAACCCACACTTTCTTTTGCCTGGTCACGAGAGTTTCGGCGTGGTTTTCCCTGACGCCTTGGAGACGTGATGTGTTCTTGTCTTGAACATTTCACCTCCTGTAGGTGCACAAGGATGGGCTGAAGGGGAAGAGAGCTAATTCAATTCCAGCCTAATAATAATCTCTTAAAACTCAACATGTTGATGCCTGGTGAATAGGGCTAATGCTTTTCAGTTCCTCTTTCTGTGACATACCAGATGAAAAATAAATTCATCAAATCGTGGTTTCTTTGTGGCTTTTCTGATCGACACATGCGGAAAACTAACTGACCATGAACGAAATTGAATCTGATCTTGACACTGTGGTAAATAATGTAATTGAATCATCTCGAGGAATCCATGAGGAGTGCTCTGTTTTCCATTATTATAGTAAGAACTCATTCCACACACACACACACACACACACACACACTAGGATGGATATACTAATGCCCCAAGTCCCAAACCTCTAACTGCATGGTGATGGCGGTAAATTAGTCACAGCTATAAAAATGTACGCAGCTCCTCACATACACGTGTGTGTCCTTCCTTACCTTTCAGTCTGTTACAAAGATTACAATCACAATGTGTATTTTAAAAAGAAATAAATCCTCTGGTAAAATGTCAAGCTTGAAATTCTTGACATATATACTCTTAATTGCGGTTTGTATTTCTGTCACAGATATCTACATTAACATTAGTTCTGCATTCTGTTCATGCTGTTATGCTAGCTAGCATTTGAGAGCTTAGCCAACCTCAGAACTTTGTTTTCATACTTAAAAGACATTTAGGAGTTTATCCTCTGAGTGGACATTTGTTAAAGCTGTCCTTAAGCTTTTACAGAGGATTTATTTTTGTAAGGAATTTGTTTTCCTCATGATTTCCCTCAGCATGTTTGCTAGCTAAGATGACTCAGCTTTTCTAACTCACTAACTCAGACAGGTTATAATTTTTATTTTATAATTTTTTTTTTTTTTTTTTTTACAGTTTTATCTGGTGTGTGTACTAAATCAGAACTCTGCATAACATGATTCCAAATACTTTTATGCTAACTTGCTGCTATTTGCTAAGATAAACACATGCTAAGTGCCCAGGGGTTTGTTTCACAGATATGTATTTTCAGGTATGTAAATAGCTTTGGCTGTACTGACCAAAAGCTAAACAGGGTCAGGCTTGTATGTTCTCTCTCTCTCTCTCTCTCTCTCTCTCTCTCTCTCACACACACACACACACACACACACACAATCTAGTAGCTGTAGTCACATGCTTAGCTTACCACTAGCTTCCTTTGCAGATATTCCTCCGCTTACTCTTCTCTTTTTTTGGGCAGCTATAAGTAAATGAGAACCATTTCCTGATGTGAGTACAAAATAAATGTTTTTTCTTGCTTTGCCACTTGTTGGTATAAATATAGAATTAGCTAAATTAGCCTCCAGATGCAAACTTATAGAAGCTGAAGGAGTAATAAAAAATTATTAGTGTGACTATATAGTTAACTGCATCAGGTTTGTAGGCTCTGGTTAGGAACTTAAAGAAGCTAACGTTCGTGAAGAGAGTGGAAAATTTGTCATCATAGAGTCCAATTGCCACAAGCAATGGTGGCCTGTAAATGCAAAGCAAACTAATATTGCAACAACACATCAGACAAGAACCTGCAACACAACAACAACTACAATAAAAAAAAAGCTAATTTTTGATTGTAAGAAAAACACAATTGACTTTTTTTGTTGTGCTTCCAAATTCTTATTTTACATACAGTACTGTATGTACTGATCGTTTTTTAGTAAGTTCTTTATTTTTGGACTTACAGCTGAGTGTTGCAGACCCGACCCTGGTGTTCTAGATTTTTCTACTCGCAGAAGCTTCATCATTTAGCTAATTTCTACCCTGGCTTCCCCTCCCCACTCCCCCAACATGTGTTTGCTCTTTTCAGATGCTTACTTGATGGATTGACCAAATGCTGCATTCACATAAACAAACCGAATGGTTAGCGCTCCTGACCAGCAATGACAGACACACGCACACACACATTTCCCTGATCTCCTGGTTGTGGTTCATTTGGGGTCTGACATGTCGAGGCATAAAAAGTGACGGGATCAAGAGGAAGCTATAAAGCTTCTTCTCCAAAGGGTGTCCGCTTACTGACCAGATGGACACCGAGAGCTCACGCCGACCTTCCCTTCGAATTCCTACACCTTTTACAAACCGTGTTTACGGCTGACCCGCCGGACCAAAGATCAGCCGGAGCTTTACTAGGCACGATAAAGCTGACGGAAACATCAGAAGCCCAGAACGCCCTTCAAGTCTCGGACAATTAGCTTCTGACCCCATCTTAAAGCCCCCCAGTCTACCCCCTCCACACACAATCACCCTCTCAGACACTTCTGATTTTATAGCCATAGATCTAGCTTTACATTGTTTTCTGTGTGCTTTTATGCCTCCAGACACTTTTAGCACTAACTAAAGTAATACTAAACTAACTGAGTAATTCCCTCTTAAAACCCAACCCAAAAAAAACAACCCACTGTGTGTTTACTACGATTAGTTAGCTTTAAAACGCTAATCCACAGGCTTTATGTACAGATGTGCTCAGCATGACTTGCCTTTAGCATCATGCTAATTCTACGATTAACGCTAGCATTAAAATGTTTAAGAGCTAAATATACTGTAGACGCTAACATAATAAGCTTTTTCGTTTTGCAACATCGTAGCTTTATACTAATTCTGTTACGTACAAAGGCAACTCAGAATATAGACCTTTTCACGTGGCTATGCTAAGTGCTAAGCCCTACATTTTAGCAATAGCGCTGCATTGTTTTGCACAGACAGGAAGCTAAAGCATCATATCGATGTGGCTGATCTGACGAAGGAAATGGCGCAGACAGCAAAACAAAGACATATATCAGACCCAGGTAAAGATGCAAATCAGGTGGATACAAAAGTACAAGCTCTTTCATAAGCAGTGGGTTGCGATTTAGCGCTATGTATTTGTTTTAGAGTACTTTAAAGAATTTGTGAAAGAGGCTGCGGGTTGAGTTAGAGCAGGATAGATAGTGTAGCGTCTGTTTTTGAAAAGGCTCATGTCCGTTCTAGATAAGAAGTCAGATTTCGATTTATGTTTTTTTAAACATTTTTTTTTTAGAAAAAAAACCCACAAAGCAATTACCAGCCACTTTATTAGGAACACATATAGACCTGCTTATGTATAACACAAACTCGTGCGAAAAACAAGAGGTTTTATGGTAGGAAGTAAATGCAGAGACTCATTTAAGCTGTAATGAAACAACACTTCTTATAATTGTGGTGAGCATCTCAAAACACATAACACATTATATCTTGAGTTGGATTGAGTTGGTTTCAGGGGTTTTCTGACATCTTTGGAATAAAACACTTTGCGATGTGCTAACAGTTACTCCACGTGTATTATTTTCCTGTAACAGCACACCACAGAGTGTGTTACGCCTTATTTGGTAATAATGATCCAGGCCCAGCTGGAATTTTCTGTAGTCTCTTCCCAGAGATTTGTCCAATGTCCAAGTTTATTTGTTCGAAGCGCTTGTCACAGCTCCCAGTTGAAACTCTCACACTATCAGGAGCACGAGGTCTACGGTGTCACGCGAATTCAACTGAATTCAACTGCTCAGTCCCGAACTCTCTCATTATCTCTGCAGCTGCACAAATATGAGAAACAGCCCCTCATTTTCAGTCCTGTCAGATCTCATCCACCATCGCTGTCTCAGGCTTAGAGCTCAGAACCTTACTGCATCAAACCCTGATCTCAGACCAGCACATGGGCTTAGAGTAGATGAACACGAGTCTACTGTGGAGGCTCAGTGTGTGTGTGTGTGTGTGTGTGTGTGTGTGTGTGTGTGTGTGTGTGTGAGAGAGAAAGAGAGACAGAGTGAGAGAAAGCGTTTCCACATTACTGTCCTCAGTAAGATCAGATAAATAAAGCTGCTTCTCTGTATCTTTTCTTTACAGTATTATTTGAAATAAATATTATATCAAACCATTTTCTTTCTTTCATTCAGTTTATTCATTTGATCTATTTTTCAATTTTCTTTTATCCTTTCTTTTTTTCAATTCCATCTTTCTTTAAAATTTCAAATTCAATGTTTAATTTCTTCTTTATAGTTTGTTTCTTTTGTTATTATTTTTTATTTCTTTTTTTCTTCCTGCTATCATGCTAACTTTCTTTTTTTTCCTTGTCTGTTTATTAAGTTAATTTATTTTTCCTCTTTGTCTCATTATCACTTTCTTTTCTCCCTATCTGTTTCCCTCTGTTACTTCTTTTACAATAATTCCAGATCAATTTGAACTTCTTTCTTTCTTTCTTTCTTCTTTCTTTCTTTCTTTCTTTCTTTGTGTTTTCATTAAATTTTTTTCTCACTTTCTCATTCTCTCACATCTCATTAGTTTTAGCAGTTTTATTTATTTTCCCTTTTGTCTCACTCCCTTTCTTTTATCTCTCTATCTGTTTCTATCTGTTACTTCTTTGTTTTAAAATTCAAATTCTTTTAAAAAATATATCTTTCTTTTTATTGTCCACTTTCATATTTTACTTTTATTCTAATTTTCTCTTCATCGTTTCTCTCTCGCTGTCTCCTTCCCTTACTGTTTTTAGATTCAGGGTTTAATTTCTTTAATTTGTTTTCTTTTTCATTCCTTTTTTTACATTTCCTTCTTGATTTATATTTCCTTTACTCTTTCTTTCTTTCTTTCTTTCTTTCTTTCAGTTTCTCATTTTATTTCTTTGCAATATTTTCTCCCTTTTACTCTTTTTGTCTCTCTTTCTGTTTCCTTTTCCTATTTCTTGATTTTTAATTTCGGATAACTTTCTTTTCGTTTTTTGTTTGTTTCCCTTTATCTTTTCTTTCTTGTTTCTTTATTTAATTTTTTTTCTTCCCATTCCTCTCTCATTCTATCTCACTCTTTCTTTTATATCTGTTTTCATTCATTTTTTTTCTTTTACATTTCCTTTATTATTTTGTCATTAATTTCTTTCAGAATTTAGAATGGATTGCTTTAACTCTTTTTAGGTGTACATGAAAGGGTAGGTGTTTGCACAACAAAACTGTGATTAAGGCAGTTTTTTTTATTGTTTCTAGGCCAATAATTAATATCTACTGATTATTTTAAGATAAATGCTCTAAAACCTAAGGAGACTGTGGGAATGGGCCAGAGGTTTGCTACATAGTGACCATAACATTAGTGTGCACTTCAGAGGGTAGTTCATCAAAGCCTGGGCAGAAGCTGATGTCTTAAGACTTGGGCATAAACACTCCAATCAGGCACTGACAAACGGCAGAGCTCTCAGCGGGTGTGTAATCGGAGGGATTAACCCTGAGAGGTCTGGAAGAGAGTCCATAACTCTGCCTGTGTGTGTTTATGAGCAGCCAGTGCACAGACAGGTTTAAGCTTGGCTTCAGTAATACTCATCACTTAGCACGCTGAGAGATACACTCTGTAAGTGTGGCCTGCGAGGATGAAATGCAGATCTGAGAGGGAGTTACGGGGTGACAGCTCTAGAGATAAACTCGAGCTGTTAGTCAGACCACAGAGAGAGAAAGTAAGAGAGAGAGAAAGAGAGAGATTCAGCAAGAGACTCACTCTCACTCACTCATCGTCTGTACTGCTTAATCCTGTATACAGGGTACAGGAATCGAACCTGGAACCTGGAGGTGTAAGGCAACAGTGCTGACCAATACGCCACTGTGCAGCATCAATTCAAATTCGCTTCGCACAACATCAACAGTAATCAAAATATTGCTGCTTATTTTTAAATGAGCTTGATGCTAAAATCATTTTGTTAAAATCTATATATCAGAAAACATATACACACTCAAAAAAAAAAAACTCTTTTTAAGATTTCCATTATTTTTACATTGTACTTACTTTTTGAATGAACTTAATTAAATCATGGAAGGAATTTCCACGTGATTTAAAGGCTTTCTTTCAGCATTAAGCAATTTTCTTGGCCCAATGTCATGTTCTTAGGTTCAGTCAAATTAACTGATTAGGTCCATTTAACTTATTTACTACAGCTGCGTCCAACATCATTTAATACTGTTAAGCCAACATATTTTAAGGTTCATCCAACATACTGTGAATGAATAGGGTTGGTACAACAAAATTTTGAGTTGTAAATTAAGTTGATCCAACTCAAGTAAATTTAATTGGCACAACAGAATTGCTTAATGCTGAAAGAAAGCAATTGAACCACGTGAAAATTCTTTCCATGATTTAATTAAGTTCATTCAAAGAGTAACTACAGTGTAAAAATAATGGAAACCGTTTCTAATTTATATGAAATTTAAGTGAAACTATCGGCAACAGAGGTCTTCAAAAATCCAGACAGACCAGCTGATTCAACTTACTACCAGCTACAGTGGGTGGACTAAGGTGTTGGTGAATTAAAGACTTTGCTAGACACTGGCCAGCCATGACTGGAGTTGAAGAGCCCTGATCAACAGAATTCTGTGAAGGAATGAAGCATAAAACAAACAGGATAAAACTGAGACTATATTTAATAAAAACCCTGTTTTACACCAGCAGCAACTTCTCAATTTGAGAAGATGTACAGAATATAAAACACCACAAATAAGTATTAATCATAGAAACTTTTTTTTTTAACACCAACAGAAAAGCTTTGTACTTTATAACTGTACTTTATGACTTTTAAATATGATAGACAGCTATGGTTGGTCAGGAAACTCTTGAAGTCAGATGCAGACAGAGGACACGTTTTAGTCACAAACTGCTGTGAAAAAATATAGAAATAAATATTCAATTAAAATTCATGATACTTAATTTACCAAATGATAAATACTTATACTTTGCTCCTATTGCTTCACAACTCATGAGAACAGACCGAAACCAGAACCGAACCGCAGATTAAGCACGCGCATATAACTGTTAATATTTTAAGTGTGATTAAAAATACAAGAAATAGACTAAACATCGCTAAGCAGCAGGTGACATTTATGTTCAGTATTTCATTTCTATTTAGAATGATGGGAATAAATTCCTGCTTAGCTCTTCCACACGCCCGCCAAACGTTTGTCTTCTCAACAAACTGTGATCTCTTCTCGCGACGTCTTCTCGTGATGCTTGCTTTGATATATTTTTTTTTTTGAGTGCAGATTTTGTAGTTTTAAAGCTCTAACACTGTTTGAGGAGGTAATTCACCTCTGTTAGCTTTCTAGTTTTTTTGCTAGCACAAGACAAACACTGAGGCACCAATGTTTCTCTCCCCACTTTGTAGCTCAAATGCACCATGGGTGAAAATGGTATTATTCCAATTTAACTTCTGAGTAAAATGGAATGCAGTGTTAGTTAACAGTCCTAGTAAACCAAGTTTAGGGTCAAACCAAGGACCCTGTAGCAGCAAGGCCACATAGACTAACTAATGATAGACTAAGTAATGATAAGTGAATACCTATCAAACCTACTGAAAGGATACGATTTGGGCAGCATACAGTAGGCCATGATAACAATCACAATGACATCAGAAAGCTTTAAAGAAAGAAAGTTGTTGTGGGTGCGTGAAATCACCTTTAGTTCAACATGGAATCAACATCCAAATTTAAACTGTTTTCAGATTCAGTTGGCCTATGAACTGGAATTAAGAGAGAATATCTGGTCATCTAGACAACCAGAAAAGAAGACACATGAATATCAAAGTCCCCTGAAACCAGATTGCAATTTTGAAAGATCCACAGCCAAAAAGAGGAAAACATGCGCATCAACCACCAATATCAGAGATAATGCAAATGTCTGGTCTGTTTTCCAGCGTGGCAAGAAGAGGCCCATTTGAAGTTTGAGCAAAGACACATGAGGATCCTGCAGAAGGTTTTGTGATGAGATGAAACCAAAGTAGAACCTTTGGAATGACCAGAGGCATCCTGACTGTGAAGCATGGTGATGGAAACATAACATTGGGCGCATGTTAAGGTGAGGATGGACGGATCCAAGATGGTAATTAAATGCTCAATTAAATGGACTTTCTTTTTTCAAAGTAAGATAAAGACATTACTTTCATATGGTTTAGTTTGCTGTATGGATCAGGGGAAACAATTCTCATTTAAACCAATGAAATTGACAGAATATACGGTACACATTCTGAAGGGTATGTATTATTTTTTCTATCTACAGTATTATGCACTAAGTATCTTTTAGTAGACAAGGTTGAAATTGTTTTCAACCTTGAATTCAGATTAGGATGGATTAGGTGTGGCTTGTGCTTATTTGTCCAAAAGAATATGTTGAACACATTCGTAGCACCCCTGTGTTTCTCCTCAGACAGCACAAACAATAGATAATGTGTTTGGGTGTGAGTTGACCCATGAGTTTTGCTCCAACACAAAGACTTTCGGGTCAATTCCGTAATGTCTTTCCATTCTCTCATCTCTGTATGCATCCCAAATTCCCCAAATTGAAACCTTTCTACATCACTCACATTACCTAATATTTTACCTCATTATCTTTAAGAAACTTTTACAAATGAGAGTTATTATTATATTATTTATACAGTCATGAACAATGATTAAAAGTAATTGTACCGTTATAAATAAAGGTAATTTGCTACAAAATTGGGGATACAGATAGGGAAATACTCATTGAGCTGTGCTAAAAGGTTTCCCCAAACATTTAATCCATAGAAAGTATGGGACTTTTAGTACAGTGAAGCAAGATAGAACCAGAGATATTAACTCTAACCATAACAATGGACAGAATTTTTAAAATGTGGCCTTTGACCTTCCTTGTCTCTATAATGGTTCATCACAGGAGGTCTCTGAAGGTTGAGTGCATCTCAAAGCATCTTCACACTCTGGGGTTCAAAGCGTCTGAGAGTTCCTTTCCAGAAGATGTCCTGCATTGTAGGCAAGCAGTGGACTAGAATGAAAAGGCAAATGTGTTCAAGGCATAAAAATTACATGGAATCCAATTTTCCCCCACACAAACTGCTTTGATTTACTTAAAAAGATTTGCAAAGCCAACAGAGTCCATATCCTCCGAGTCCAATTCTAAATCAGATGTTGGCATGATTATGTTAGCAAACGAGACCTAGCATGACCCCATGCTTTGAAGAAAGGCTTGTGAGCTTGTGTATGGAGGCGTGACGTGACCTTGTTCTTCTCTCCAAAACACAAAGATGCAAGCTTCTAAATCCTCCCAGCCCAATCATATAAAGCTACATCAACTACATACATCTTTCAGTGCCAAAATCTCTGTGAAATAAAGATCTTTCATCCACTGAAACATTATGGAAATTGTGATAAAAGTGAACAGTGAAAGTGAGAATTCAAGCTACAGCTCTTAACTATGCTTAAAGTGTTAAATTGGTGTAAGCTAAACAACAACTGCCAGTCTCTTCCCCTGATGCTAACATTAGCCATTAAAAACCTTTAAAATCTTTAAGGAACTGTTTCACAAATGATTGGCTAATGTTAGCACATACAGGAAAAGTTAAATAATTAACCTTATGAAGCTTAAACGTCTTACCAAGATGAAGATGTTGTTCACATCATGTTTAAAACATGTCCCCTTTGCCTGTGATATGTTTGACTAGGACTGCTTGGTAGAGATGATGATAGTGCTCCTAAATGTGCCCCTGAGGCATTTCTAATCCCGTCACCTATCCCCAAAATCCCACTGAAATTCCAAAAGCCCTCAGGAACATTCAGGCCAATCACATATTAGTAACGATAATACTTCCCTGTCAATCACAGCTTAGCACCAATAAGTCCTTCAAACTTCAAACCTGTGGTTCATGAAGTCATCTAACAGGGAGCAGCAAGGCAGCTAGTGTGGGTTGATTGAGATGTGAGGCTTCAAACTCAGCTTATGAACGGATCAGATAGCAGCAGGGATTTATGTGTAATGAGAAAGAAAGAGAGCATTTGAGAATTACACCATATGGACAAATGTATTTGGCCAAATCTGTTATTGAATTAAGGCGTTTCAATCAGGCCCCTTATTCCCAGTGAAGGGCAGCAGCTTGGGGTAGGCCCTTTTCTATTCCAACATGACTGTGCCCATGTGTGCAAAACAAGGACTATAAAGACATGGTTTGATGAGTGTGGTGTGGAAGAACTTGACTGGCCCACGAAGAGCCCTGACCTCAACCCTCATAAAGCACCTTTGGGATGAACTAGAACAGAGATTGTGAGCCAGGCCTTCTCGTCCAACATTACTGGCTGACCTCAAAAATACAGAATGAATGGAGACAAATTCCCACAGAAACACTCCAAAATCTTTTGGACAGCCTTCCTAGAAGAGTGGGAGCTGGTTTGGCTGCAAAAGGGGGACGGACTCTATATACAATACAATGTTATTGCTGACCGAATTATTACACACTTCTATAGAAACACTGTATAGTTCCCAATATGCAGCACCAGTCAAAAGTTTGGATTTATTTCCTGCTTTCCTGAACACTTTTTTTCAAAACTGTGAAGTAACACATGGCATTAGGTAATTAAGTAACAACAAAACCAACAACAGTCAGTTGTTATTTTAAGACATGAAGGTCAGCTGTTCGGGAACAGTTCTTGCAAGAACAGTATTGTCAAGTGCGTTTGCAAAACCCATCAAGCCCCAGGTTGAAACTGGCTCTCATGAAGACCTTCCCAGAAAAGCCAGACCAAA
The DNA here is from genome assembly GCA_030347435.1 of Clarias fuscus. NCBI lineage: Eukaryota > Metazoa > Chordata > Actinopteri > Siluriformes > Clariidae > Clarias > Clarias fuscus. The sequence goes on from CM059228.1 coordinate 3,797,463, forward strand.
ACGTTACCTCTGCTGCAGAGGAGAAGTTCATTTAGAGTCACCAGCCTTAGAAATCACCAATTAACAAACAGCACCTCAGATTAGAGCCGTTATGAAGCTTTACAGAGCAGAAGTAGCAGATATACATCTCAATATCAACTGTTCAAAGAGATTATTGCATATTTTGGATGCCTTCAGCATTGTTATACAGTGTAGAAAGAAATGAAAATCAAGACAATGGAATGGAATTGCACTTGAATGGTAGTGTATGTCCTCATAAATACCTGTCCTCTCTCAAACAGTTCATTTAAAGACTTGACTCAAAGAACGACCTCAAACAGATGACCAAAAGAACCAATTCAAAGACCTGACTCAAATGAATGACTGAAAATGAAAGTGCTGACTCAGGGAGGTAACTAAAGGAGCTGATTCAAACTGCAGACTTGAGCTCATCCAAAGACTCAATGAACTCTAAAAAGTTAAGTCAAAATGTCTCTCAAAGAGTTACAGTAACTCAAAGTGCAGACTCAAAGATCAGACTCGGAGTCAATTCAAGTGGTTGACTCAAAGAGCGAACTATAGACCTGACTTAAAATGCTGACTCAAAGAACTGTCTCAGATTTTTTATTTAAGGAGTTATCAATTAAATATCAAAGAACTCACTCAATGACTCAACTTTATGACTTGACTCAAGGATAAAAAGAAAAATGAAAAAGCCAACTCAAAAGGTTCTTTCACATCACACTCAAATTGCTTACTCAAAGACCGATTCAAAGAGAAATGGAAGGAGTTTACCCAAAGAGCTGCCTCAAAGTCATGACTAAACAAGCTGAGACAATAGGTCTCCCAGAAAGCTGATTATAAGAGCTGACCCAAAGAGCCAATTAAAAAAAAAAAGTTGCCTTAAAGAGCTGATGCAAAATTTATCCGTTGTACAAAATCATGTCACCCAGCTGTATAATTATTATTCTAGTGTGTTAACCAGCTTGGCTGTCTTCTAGGTTAAGGTTAAGGTTAGGGGTTAAGGGTTGAAATTATTTGCAAATATTTGTCCTTTAAAAAATTTTTTTTTACATGAATTACTTATTGTTAATTAACTTTACGAACAATCAAACTGTGAAGCGAAGTGATGGAACGGAAACCATGAACAGGGGCTGGCGTTTCTTGATATACAGGAGGAAGATAAAACACCAGAATGCTTTGTGTTCCAGATGCTTGGTGTATTCCTGTGTGATTTGCATTGTGCATGAGGTCAAATGAAAGAAAAAGACTATACATCAATCGCAGATGTGAACCTGTAGTTTTACAGATCTTAATTAGGCATTCGCCTGGGGTGAAATACCGAATGTTTACACTCGTGAGTACGTTTGATTCATCATAAGAAGCATCAAGGAAACACAGGCACATGGAGAAATCTGTGTATTTATATAAGACAATGTAGCTAGAGGGCTGTTTCGGTACAATCTGGAGATTCACACACACTGAGAAATGGAGTGTGTTTGGGGAGTTAAATGGAATTCTTATTTACAGCTCATGATGAGTCCGGGGATGAAAGAGCGCCTGCGGAGAGAGAGCGCCTGGGTGTTAAACAGCTTCTTCATCATGATCGGATTATACTCCCCTCACACACACACACACACACACACACACACAACACAGACATATAACTAAAAAAACGCCCACCCACACAAATGCATGAAGTTGAGATGCACAAATCTGTCAGTATTTAAACATTAATAAAGGTGACATGAAATAAAATAAAAGCTCCATCAGTAGTAAAGGCATCTGGAGTGTCCACTTAAAACATCTGGTTAAGACACAAACTGAACCATGACCAAACAGGAACCATTTATTGTCTATAAACCTGAAAAAAAAAAAAAGAATTAAATTACAATTTTTTGTGTCTAAAATAATCATACAAAAAAATAATAATAAAAAACAACACACTAACACCAAAACTTTACCTCTGCTGCACTTGCCTGTTTTTTTTTTTTATACAAAAAGATATAAAACAAGCCTTAAATAATCGTCAGTTACCCATGCTGCCTCTTTACACGTAAACATTTACCCCCTTAAATGGCTCTTAAGTTCAAGTAATAGATCACAAAACTCATATAACCAGAGCAAATAAACCTCCAGGTAGAGTGTAGAATGTAAAATGTAGTGTGTGTTGTCTGTGTGTGTGTGTGTGTGTGTGTGTGTGTGTGTGTGTGTGTCCATAATTCACTCAACACATCTGGTCTTCTGGCCTGTGCTAGCATGGCCGCAGAACTATCAGTATTTTCTTTTGGCAGACCTCGGTCTTGAAACGACCGGAAAATTAAATCACCTTGTGTTTATTAGTTGTGCACAGGAGTACATTTATAATATACTGTTTTTTAACCTGTCATCATGTGTGCGAAAGTGAGAGCAACAAAGTCTTTATTTCTAATAATAAGCAGCCATACGCATCTTAAGTATTAAGACAACATATGCCACGCATTATAGAACGTTCTTCCTGTGCGCAAAAAACAAGTAATGTCAGTAATTATTTCTCGTCTATCTGGCCGAAGAGTTGTTCAAATTAGAATCAGCTGCTTCCGTTAATGGATGGAACAAATATGTGGCAGGACGTTTACTTTCTGAAGCCAGGGTGTCCACATCTGCACAAAAATGGCTGAAACTAGGGCATTCGCAAATGAATTGTGAACGTCTGAGGACGATTTATGTACAGTACATGATCTTCAGGAAGTAATCAAGAAGCCATGGATCGACCGAGTGACACCAGAGTACTGCAGACGTCGTTTTGCCTCTAAGCACTATCCAGCAGGTTTTTTATATTCAATACTTATTGTTGTCGATGAGCATTTACATTTAGGCATTCGGCAGACGCTCTTATCAAAAGTCCTTTGAAGTTTCCATCACTGGATATATACAGTGCTTACACTGAGTTACTATGTTACTAACCAAGTGCCATCAGTCAAAGACAGTTGGGTTGAGGTTTCTTATTTAAAATTTTTTTGGGGGGGACGTGGCGGGGTGGAGGAGGGAGATTAGTCCACGTATTGAAGAAGTCCAAGTATCATCCAAGTATCATCATCTTTAGCACTTTATCAGAGGAAACCCACCAAGCACAGGGAGAGCATGCAAACTCCATGCGAACAGACCTTGAGGCAGGAATCAAGCCTGGACTCTGGAATTTCATTGCATAAAATAACAAATTATTCTTATTATCTTGTTTGTAATTAATTAAAATGATATATTTAATTTTTTTTTTTCATTTAAACATTTAACTCAATATGTTTGACCACTAATGTTTGTTATTACTAAAGAAAGACTGAAGAAGAATGCACTCATTTTAAAGCTGTGGTTTGAATTACAGCTGGATCTACTTTCTGAGCTGCTGTTATGGAAAATTAATCAACAACTTACTTCTGACCAGAATTCATCAGTACCAGCACGTTACATTAAAACTATCATATTGTTGCTGTTAAATTAGTGTATATTATTAGACCTGGTTGTAAGTATTGTGCACGGCATGAATGCACTGTCTGAATTGGTGTTGACTCCGGCACGAGATAAATCCATTCTCCGCTTGTACACTTGTATAAAAGATTCTGGTTGCGATGATTTGCAGGCCACTGATCCACTTGCCCCCTTAGTTATCATCATTAAAACGTTACAGGTGGGAACCGAGGCAAGGCCTCCGCCTTCAGGATCACCGCTGACTTTTTTAAGCGCAAGAGCAATCGTAAACAGACGAGCGTTCTCTGTCTGAGAGGACTCTGTTGCTCCCGGGTTGGATTGGTTTGCATCAGGTTTAATGTGTACGAGCATGTGCTCGAAGCGATCATCTCGAAATAACAGAGACATATCACTGGTGCAAAGCGTTCCCTGTTAGAAAGCAATATGTTGGGAATTTAAAAACTGGCGTACTCATAAAGAGAAAATCCAAACCATACTTCATTTTGGATACATGTTTAAGGGTGTGCGTTTTAAATTCCCTGGTGACTCGCATGTGTTTAATGATGTCACTTTAGAAAAGAAAAAAAAAAAAAAAGAATTTTATTCAAACATTTTATCCTAATAAATGTAAAGGTTCAGATGAAAGGCTGCACATGACTTCTAAAAGTAAAGCATATCATTAAAGACATGTGGGGCATACTGTTACAGGAAAATTATATTTTCATAGGGATGACCGAATGACGGATCAAATATAAATCTATTAAAACCACCTCCTGGAACACCACACTATAAATTTAAACTTTGTGTTTTCATAGAACTGAATGATACGTTAGCACTTTGTGCGGTGATCTGTTTTGGTAATCAATTGCTAAGGCATCCAAGCACAACAGTGTGTGTGTGTGTGTGTGTGTGTGTGTGTGTGTGTGTGTGTGTGTGTGTGTGTGTGTGTGTGTGTGTGTGTGCGTGAGTCAGAGTTTATCAGTGTGGTCAGATCCTGAAGTTAGTAAACTGACAAATTAGTGTGATAAGCATTGTTTGTTCTTAAGGTTACTGAGCTTGGCGCCTGACTTTATTCCTCTTTATCATCATATAGTTTAGCTCTTTTTTAATAAGCTAGTTTATTAATATGCAAAAAAAAAAAAAAAAAAAAAAAAAATCAAATCGAGAAACAGGATTGTTTTAGTCCGGACCTTAAATGTTTTCAAAAAGGGATTCAAGAAGAAAAGCTTTAAACTAGGCATGAGAATCACCAGGGACTGATATTATTATCATGATTATCATAATACCTAGGTGTCGGATTTATTTGTATTGTGAATTTGTTTCATGATTTACAAATATCCTGAATTGATATATACTATAGGAATATATATTCTGATATATATTTATATATATATTTCTCAAATTTACTTTTGTTTTAATATTTATTTCCTATATAGGTATTCTTTCTTAGTTAAGTAACTTTTTTGTATTACTCCTATTAATAGTCTTGTTTTAAGGTCAGGGCAGTCGCCTAAGCATTTCACTGCATATTGTACTGTGTATGACTGTGTATGTGACAAATGATTCTGATTTTGTTTGCAATTCAAACAAAATTTGCAAATATTATTATCAATATCAATAACAATTGATATTCGATACACAAATTGTCATCACAATATGTAACTGAATAAATTATATATATATATATATATATATATATATATCCTAAAATCTTTGGGATCCAATAACAAGTGTTTATATAATATTTGTAAATTCTTAGAATAAAATGCAGTAGGTAGCTGCAATATTTTTAGTTCTGAATGTAAAATAATATACTTTACATTTTTAATGCGTTCAAGAACATAATTTTAAAAACATTGTTTTTTTAAAAAAAACATAGTTTTAAAAACATTGTGAAGCAAATTATTATTTATAGACCACTGTAGTGATGTTACTTCTGGAATTTTACTCTAACCTCCTAAAAATGTGTTTATTTTTACTTGAAACTATGAGAAACCCTTGAGGACCAAAATGTTCTGAAGACCAAATTTCCATTACTTCTTTGCAACTGCTTGGTCTATATAACTAAAATATAAAAAGCATTAGCATAGTGCCGCATTTTTCCAAAATCAGCTTCAAGACACCCGTCACAGTGGTGATAAATGCCTTTAAGAGAAAACAGTAAGAGGTTCCTGAGTGTGAACGAAGCTGGGGTGCGGAGTGACGCTGCGAGGCTGAGGCATGCCGGTGTCCACCGAATGTGTTTGCTCGTGAAGAAAACCAAACAGAACGTCTCTCTGTTTACCTGACCAAAGAAAGCTCTCCATCTCCATCTCAGAGACAGCTGAAGCTCAAGGAGGTCATGGGCTTCATCGCTCTTCTGCACATCCCTGGAGCTAATTATAACGTCTCCGAGGAGCTTGAACTGGGATCCTCAAGTTTGGCCAGTTTGGTCCACTGGGGAAGGTCTACAGCTTAAAATAGATGACAATTTGAACTTGTAAAATTAGCAGACAGATTAGAAACTAACATCTTTCTATTCAATATCCATGTACAGTACATGATGCAGCCCAAGCCCAGGTAGCAAGAGTGTTTGTCGGGCAGGTTACATATTAGAGTGGTCTTATCAGAGACATTATGAAGTTTAAAATGAATTACATAAATCTTCAAGGAAGCAGGAAGAATCTTCATTGTGTCTGGTCAGTAATGTAGCATTAAAGTAACATACAAGTGTGTAATGTACAGGAGTGTTTTGGAGAAACAAAAGTTTTCAGAACGTAAACTGTGTGATGATATTGACTTGAACACCCAACCCACCAAGGGCTCATCTCAACTTCGCATTCCCCTGAATAAGCCCGTATTATGGTGAAGCAAATCTGGTCAGGGGAAACCGATGGAGTAAGAACAAGAAAGTCATTTCATACAGTCATATGTATGAAATGGCGTTCATCAGTAATTGCAGAATAGAAGTTAGCTATATGGGAAAGGAATGCATTGATGAATCATCTGACCCAAGCCTTGGGCAGGTAATAGATTCTTGCACTGAGTCAGTCAGTAAGTCAGTCACTGGGGTCTTGAAGTAGAAAGTTCTCTATCTGCTCTGGTTTGCACCACAGGGTCCATTCTTCCTTTAAACCACCCCACCACCTTTACAGCTCCCCTCCTGTCATCTCTCAGCAGGACCTTTCCTACAGGTTTAATAACCCTTGCTGGGATGGTGTGAGGCAGGGGGGAAATTGAGTGGTGATAAAAGGGGTTTTGGGGATTGAGGGGGTTGGGATGGTGGTCACTTTGCCCTTGCCCCCTGCCCTCTAGAAGCCCTCCCTCTCTCAGCTTCTTCACATTGATGACTCTATCTGTCAGCAGATGGCGAAACCCACCCGCATAGTGTTGACTCAGGCGAAGACGCAAAACAAACGGAGGACTCAGTTCAAGCTTAGCTCCATTTATCTCTCCATCCACAAGTAGCCATTAGATTCTATATAAATTCCTCTACATTCTCCGAAGTTAACTTTTCATCATCATGCTACTTCATTTTGTTAATATAGCATAGCTATGAACTCATAAACAGATACAAATATGAGGTGGACTGTGCAGTTTGTGTTGCCAGAAAGTAGGATGCGAGTACATTTTGCTCCAACTGGTCCGGGATCAGTTGTCCCAAGAAGATAACCCCCAGCATAGTAAACAGGATGTGCTCGTTATGATGAACCCATGGCCTTCTCTCATGTGACCAGAATGTTACCTCCAGAAGCCATGTCATGGAAACAGTGCACCAGTGGGCATGGGCAAAGGTTAGCCATTTAAGGCAAAACAAGCTCTGGACACTGGGGATTGATCAAGAACAAGCTGGACTGATGCACATGAACACATTAGCATCACTATTTATGGGTTGTTGATGGGAAAATTAGTAAACCCTTGAGACATAAGGGTGAGGGAAGGAATTTATCGAAGACTTGAAAGATGAAACATCAATAAATAAGCCATATATTATTCCATATAGCCATATATCATATATTATGTCCTTACATTTTAATACATCTTGTAGAAGTAGGGCGTATCTCATTTGTTTTCATTCCATCATTAAAAAAAAGACTTCATTATTATATATGATTATTCAAGAATACATCAGAAGGAAAATCCTTCTTGCTAACCGACCATGGTGATTAACTCTCCTTCGTGTATTAATGGAGAAATTAACCTTGCAGGATGGATTCCTTCTGGAGATTTCCTCACCTTCCCAGTGGAACACATGGCTCGCATCTCGTAGCAGAGCAGGCAATGCAAAACTTGCGGTTCATATACAAACCAGCATACTGAAACTAGCTTAGAAAGCTGACTCAGAAAGACAGATTCCTTTTCCAGTCGCTTACCGTGCCCAGACAGGAACTCTCTGCAGTCGCTCTCCTCCCTCTTGTTGGTTTTGCTTTGTGGCTTTTCATTGAAGCAACCACTTAAGCATCTGGTTCTGCATTCAGTGCATCCATAACCCTAAGTCCTGACCTTGCAGGGTCACGATGGATGTCACCAGACAATGGCATGGCCACCCTAACCGTTCTCACTTCAAAAAAAAAAAAAAAAGGCTTAACATGACCAAGTTGACCCTGTCTCTCCAAGTCCTGTGTGCGTAAAGGGTGGGGTGTCTTTGTGGTCTTCTCTGAGACCTGCCGATTCATCCTCTCTTTGGCATTCAGGAAGACCCGCTTTGAAGCACAGGAAGGCTCAAGGAATATCTATCTATACATAATACTTAAAAGGGAGAGGAGGTCGTTGCTTTGAGTACCTGAACTACTAAAGGTATTTGTTTGCACGGGAATTCAATTAGTTAACACAGAGCAGCGGTTGAGCGTCGAAAGTGTCACGACCCAAACGTTAATCACATTAGACAGCTATGGGCTCACGATTTAATGCACAATGAAATAAGTGCTGGGATCCTTTTATTTAACCTTCGATTTGGATTGTAAACATTAAAGGTTCATTTGTTGCATCTCACAGCTTCATGATTTCATTTGTTGCGCTTTTTTTTTTTTTTTACCACGTATGTGGATAAGAGTGGATATTTGATTTTCTCTCACCTCTGGTGATACTTCTCTAAATTCTCCTAACAACCAAATACTGTATTGATGCTCAATGGAGGGTTTTTTGTTTGTTTTTTGCACAATTCTGCGTAAGCTGACATCATAAATCAGTTCCTGAAAGATACAAACTGGCACCCACAACCATACCAGAGTTAAAATCAAAGCCTTTCCTCCACCTCCATCTCTACGATTTAATGCCTCACCCTGCTCACACATGATTCGTTTTACAGAATAATTGCATAAATAAGCAATATTCCCAATGAAGTGAGTGAATATAACTCTATATATCCTTTATTTTAGTCTCAGTGCTTGATTTCTGCTTTAATTTTGAGTTACATATACTGTGCTACTGCTTTCTTTCAGTAAGAACAAATGTCTGGGTGGTTTTATAGCCTGAGAATGATGTAACCTGTTATGTGAGAAATATCATTTGACAGAACAACGTTTGTATTTCATAACTGACGAAAAAAAGGAAACAGTTGTTGGTACGACACAGGACTCTGTGCTTTAATAATTAAAAGTGGTTAAAGGCCGTAGACCCACCACACCCATTCTTTGCTCGCCCCCCACTCTTCAATGCTTGAACATCTGTGCGCAATATGAACGTTATTACTTAAATTTCACTTCCTGTGAGGCTGAGGGTGCCTAGCCGAAGCCTGAAAAAGCAGGAATTGGAACACAGGAGAGCGATTTAATGTCGTTCCTCATTGTTAGCTGACGCTTTGATGAATCTGATCAGGTCCTGCCCAAGAGACCAGGATGAGATTTACAGCCAAGTCTCATCTGGGATCGATCTCTGAAACAGCTCTGAAAGAATGAAAATGCCTGTAAGCTTTAGATGTCCATCAGTCAGGAGAAACCTGTTATCTGGGCAGGAAACTGCTTAGGATTATGATTGTTGAGTAAGAGAACACGTGCCACGATCTAATGGCCAACAGAGGTTTGAGTGCCAGTCGACCCTCAGCTAACTTTAAGACATGGATGGTTATCATAATGGATACATGATTCCTTGCTAGAAAAAAAATCTGTTTGCAAGTGAAAATGTTTCTAAAAGTTTCGTACTGGGTTCAGAAATGTTTATTTCTCTCTTAAGAAAACTGCATGAAACATTGGATTTCCAGCTGAGAAACCTTTTACTTCTTCAATACTGTAAGTCTAACAGTAGAATTGGACCTGTTGGTAACTCCAGGCGTTCTGGTCGTTTGGGAAGTGTTGGGTAATTTTCTATACAGTAAGAGCAGGTCTGCGGTTTGAACCACGTTAACCCTTTCTACTTTTATCCACACTGGTTCCACAGTAACAGCTTCCACCGAGACCTTTACTGGAATTATTGTCAAACAATATAATGTATATATTTTTGGAAGCAGTCATTAGTGTCAGAACGTTTTAATAAAATTTTTTTCATTTTCATATATATATATATATATATATATATATATATATATATATATATATATATACATTTTTATTTTTATTTTCTAAATTTCACTCTTGCTCCGCATTTGCCATTTTAGTGTCAATGTAAATGAGCTACTGCCGAGCCACGTACAAAGTTGGGGAAGGGGGGGGGGGGGTCTTTTCTTCTATGACAAATTGACACCTAATTGGATTAAACCCTGGCTAATATGAACACAAAAAAGAACAAAAATCAATCAATGTTTTTCTGCTGTTTTTTATTTGTACAGACACTAGAGATTGATCTGAATGTCTACAAAAATCCCTAAACAGACTTTCCATCACCAGCATCAATTTTTTCCTCCTTCTTAAAGTGTTATATTTATACTTTACCACTACCAATTGTATATTAGTTAGACGCCATTGATTGGATTTACAGTCCATCCTTAAAATGTAAAGATTTCCAATACTTATTTTTTTTTTTTTTTGGAAAATAAAACACTACACTACCAAGCTTTCTTTTTTTTTCTTGCAAAATTTCCAAAATCCCGCCGGACTGAGAACACATTTTCCTCCCGCACCAAGTTTCTTCACTCACTAACCACCCAAAATGCTCTGAAATACACGCCTTTAGCACAGAGACCTGTAAAGTAAGACTTGTCAGCTCTAATTATTGTCCAAATCTCGAGCGCTCGAGGCTTTATGGAGTGTTTTAGCGTACTTAGTGGGTGCTAAGCAAGGCTGTTGTTTTCTTTCGAGCCATACGAGAGATCGGAGACGGATAGAATCAGATCCAGTGTAACCGCTTCGAGAGTTATACTGTATTTCTTAATTGGAAATTGATTGAAAATGATTCCGGGCATGCAGGTGTGCAAAGAGTAGTGTCACGTTTCCAATATGGATCGGTGGTTAATCAAGCCTTCTATGAGAGAGAGAGAGATGGAGAAGAAGCGATACACATATACAGACAGTGATTAATAACCGACGTCTGCTTTTAATTCCACTTTCTTGGCCTTGCTCAAGCAGGCTCTCCCCAGTTTTCCACATATCACAATGCGTTTTTAATGGGTCTTAGTGTAAGCTCCCACTCACTTATGAATGGAAGGAAGCCAACGTCGAATTCGATGAGAGTCAAACCGATCCGGTGTGAGGCTTCATGAGAAACATGAAATCGACTCCCTAAACCTTCCAGGAGTACAGGAGGTCGGCGTTTAATCATACTCTGTATATTTTGGAATGTTTCTACATATACATAAGGTTGTACCTGAATCGATTCATGACTTTTCATCTTATAAAGAGAGACAAATCTGAACAGGTTGATTCAAACAACTTGAACAGCTTCCTCATGACCCTGACGTAAGCTCGGGGCTTGCTTTCTCTCTTCTCTCATTACCCGCAATGCAAGGCACTAGGTTATTTATTCAAGGCAAGTGACTCTACATAACCCATTTCCTATTATAAAATAAACAAATAAATAAATAAATAACAATAAATAAATAAATAAATAAAGAAAATAAATAAAGAAATAAAAAATAAAAATAAATAAATAATAATAAAAAACAAACAAATAAATAAATGAATAATAATAATAATAATAATAATAATAAGTAGAATAGTAATAATAACAATAGTAATAATTATGCCAGTCAGTGCAGTACACCAGGGATCAACTATAATATTCTTTTATATAAAACATAGTGGGCATGAGAAAATTCCCTCTTTGACTTTATGCTGTAAATCTGATGTGTCTAGATGCCACAAATCATCTGTAAATACCTTGAGAGAAAGAGTTCCAGCAGTTAGGACATACATGATTTATCCGGTTGTGAATCATTACTTGTTCTATCTGGCACTTTTTTGGGTTTAGTACTCTGGGAAAACATTTATCCTGCTACAGAGGGCTTCCCTTTCAGAAAAGCTTCCAATTCTGGAATCCTTGAACCATTAAATATCCGAATGGCCTGTGAGGAACTAAAGTTTTTTTCTAACATTGCTTTCATGTTAGGTACTGTCTGGAGTCTCAATGCTGATATGAACTAGCATTTAATTAAAACTGTAGCATCACTGTAGCTGCTTAGAAATTCCATGGAGAATAATATAATATTCATTTAAAAAGAAACAGCGCTGTGGTTTAAGGAAGAAATGAAACACTTGGGGGAAAAGCACACCTGGCTCTAATATTCAGATCCCACTGGAGGTCTTGATTAGCTTTACCAGGTGTGTCAGATTAGCACTGGAACTAAAGAGTATGGAGATGATGGATCGCCAGGAGCCATGCTGCAGATCAGGAGCTTCAGCTCTCTCACTCGCGGTTCAAGGGCCACGGAGATCAGCAAGCTATGCTCTTGACGAATAAAGGGCCAACGCAGGCAGTAGAGGCCCAGAAAGAAAGCGTCTGGCTCGCGGTTATTGTACTTATCTTTAGCGCTTTGAAGACGGCAAGTGTTTTTTGGGAACTTGCCAGGCTTCGCCACACAATGCTGCAAAGTAAACGTCTTTTTTGTGCCCTGTTCTCACACGAGTTTCAAAATTCATAAGGGGGCCCTTCGTGTAGAGCCCTACACAGCCTGAATAGGGTCTCGACATCAGCTGCTTGCATATAGGCCTAGAATGAGGAATTAGACTCCAAGTGATTAGTTCTCAGTGTGTTCTCCTGTGCCTCCATGGATCTAAGTGTACATATTGATTTTGGGTTAATAGTGCCATGTTGTCCAACGGCTTACATTTGTTTAGCTTGTGTGTTGCGGATTAACGGAGCAAATTGTTGGGAGGAGCTCTTTATTAGATGTCTACAGGACCTGATAGAAAGCAGTTCGAAGGTTGGATATATCTCCAGTCAATCCATCTCACTCAAGGTTTGACGTATTCTGAGACACAGTAGTGCATCCAATGGGCAGAATCACTTAAAACTTAATTTTCATCTTCATTCATTCTGATGTTTGCTGCAAACAATGAAGCTCTTGATCCGTATCTGTGCGACTTTTGCACATTTCGCGAATTGCAGTCATCCAAAAGTCTACACCCTTATTAAGAATAAGTCATCAGGTTCGTAACCCCGATATCCCTGTTAGTATTTTCCCCTTCCTGGTGGAAACTTCTCAGTCATCACCAGCGCCATCTTTGAAGCAAAAATAAACTCTTGATCCAAACTTAGAGCTGAGGATAGTGATGTGTGTTAACATGTAATTCTCCGCCTTCTCGAACATCAAAAGCGCTGCACGGTCGGAGTGTATATTGTTCTAGACAACAGTGTTTGCTTGCAGCGTTGCTCGCTTTGTACAGAGCGATGATTATTTCTGCCTGTTTACGTTAAGTGTGATGCGAAATAAATGCATGGAAAAGAGTGGCTTTGAGAACACACCCAGGCTTCCAAGAAACCAAACATTCAAGCCTTTTTAATTCCTAATATCGAAGGAATACATTGTCTGTAACTGGTGTAAGCTGAGTTACGGAATCGAAGACCTCAGAGTCAAACTTTACAGGCCTGTCATGGCAAATCGCTGTTTTTGGATGTCTCTCAACCGATTTTGAGAACAAAGTGAAGATGGGGGGGGGGGGGGGGGGGGAAGCGTGTGAAACTTTACACACGGTGCTTCAACGCTGCCCTTTAACCCGGTTCAAGGCTGAGAGGGGTTTTCAACAGCTCTGAAAAGTGCGGCTGAGATACTAAAGAAAAGATGTGGGTTGTGAAATAACGCCTAACCCTAAACGTAACCTTTGTACAGATTTATTCCATACTTAATATCCAACAGTTATTCGATTGCTCAGTCCGTCATGACTTCAGTCCTCATCCTGAACGCTCCATCAACCCAGAAGGTTCCACCTGACTCGTCTTCAATCTCGGGAGTCCATTCCCATTGCTTCCTGTAGCTGCTGCAGTCAATTCAAAGCTTGAAAAGACCGAAAAGACCCCGTTCCTCAAATAGTGAGAGCTACAAGTACCCTGCATCATTGTGCTATTCTCATCTTGTTGCTTGTTGCTTCTTCCCGCGGCTGGGAAAGGAGGAAGGGAGGACTGACGAGACGTCGTTGCTCGCTGAAGTGCGACTTCGCTTATTTACGACTTGCCCACCTGACACACATTGCTGAATAAACACCAACTGAAACATTACTGCATGTTCTCACACGCTTACAGTTCAGTGGAAGTCTCCGCTGTTCATGTCTTCGCACAACGTTGGTTATGATTTATTAGTCCAAATATTAATCTGGTTTAATAAATTGCTTTCTTATTATTTTGCCATTTATCAGATTACATTCCTCACATGAAGCTGCTGAAGGACCGCTATGATTAGCTCGGTGTTTATTTGCACCAGGACGATCTTGTATATTTTAGTTAAGACTCTATGGTTTTTTTTTTAAATGCTTGAAAGACTGTGCCAGCATACCAGCTGATTCCACAGATTCCATGTCGTAGCGCTAAAGCCGCAGGACTTGTTATTGCTATGTAATGAGGTCAATGTTGGTTGTGCGGGTCATCAGGAACGAACATTTGGTGACTTTCCAATGTCTACATACCCTTTCGACAAAGTGCTCAGAGTCGTCTTTGCTAAACTTCACCCTGAACATTTGGAAATGAGAAAGCTACGGACACAAGGAACGATATCAGAGGTCTATTTTATACTCCACCTTACATCCTGAGCAGCAGGCGACGCGATTGCTTGAGTCCATCAGAATATTCTGTGCTACACATCAGTGCAAATTAAGTTGTGTACAGTAGACAAACTGTATATAACCAGGTGCTTAGTCACCTTATGTGAACCTGTCAAGGTTAGGTGCGGGAACAGTGCTGAGAAACGACTAATGAGAGGCTAAGGAGAATTTATTTCCCATCATGCGTAGCAGATCCCTTAATCCGGTTTATTATCTGTCTGTTCATGTGAGGGTAAAAGGTAAAACACAGTGATGCTCCATCCTTTCATCTAGGAATCTCTGTAGTCCAAATGGGGACCATGGAGGCCAATGGATACCGTTGCATTTGTTTCCATTTATATGACCGTGGTAGGACCTTCAGTCAAGATTCACACACTATTGGCAATTTGTAAACACCAGTTAGACTAATCCGCATGTCTTCAGAGTGTGATAGGAAACCGGAGTAGCTGGAGGAAACCCACCAAGCACGGGGAGAACATACAACCTCCATCGCACCACTAAACCACTGTAATACTAATAATGCGTACTGTATAAAAACCTATTTGTCAATTCAAAGCAAAATGGTTGTTACGAACAGCACTAATAATAATAATAATAATAATAATAATAATAATAATAATAATAAAACTACTTCACTCAACTTTATTTTTATAGCACTAACAACAACAAATGCCCCAAAGTGTTTCACAAAATTAATAAAATTATATAAAAAAGACATAAAGATCTAAAAATAACATCACACACATCTCTAAACCAAACACAAAAATAACTAGGATTCCTTTTTATTATACCTCCAGATCTCTGAGACAATCCTCACTTCATGCACAACTTCAACCAAATATGTTCATCATATCTCCCTTATTTCACTACTTTCTTGTTTCTCTTTTTTTTCTATTTTCTTTGGTTTGCGGTGGCTCTAGAGTCCGCTCCAGGAAACACCGGGCAGGAGGCAGAACGACTCTCCCCAGATATCTTACGACTCCGATCTGGATCTGTCTTTCCTCCGCATCACCTTGGCTCAGCGGATTTGGACCGACTCCAGCGCAGATTCAGTTAATCAATCCAGACGTCTTGTATGGAAAATCTGGAAAAAAAAAAGTTTATGTCCCTTGGGGATATTTTGACAGAGTCATATACACACACACACACACACACACACACACACACACACACACACACACACACACACACACACTCGCACACACACACACACACACACACACACTCGCACACACACAAAACACACCCATACACACACATTCATACACATAAATGTGTAGGCAGTGCACCTATTGAAGGAAAACAATTAATGGTGTAATAAGTCTTAATTATGCAAAGAAACATATCGCTATACTCAGAGGGTTTCTTTTTCACACGAAGGATTTAGGACCGGTTTAAAAAGCTCGAACCATTAACCTTCCAAAGACCCCCTGAGGAAACGCTCAGCATTTAGTAACAGTGTGTGAAAAGCAAACTCCAGCCTTATGTGTGATTTAGAGCTTAAAGTTGATTTGACAACAATTTGAGAAGAGAGAGAGAGAGAGAGAGAGAGAGAGAGAGAGACGTACAGCAACATGAAGAATAAGAAAGATCCAGAAAGGAAAGGCGGACAGCAGAAGGGGTGAGAGGAAAATGACATCAACAATTTGAGAAGAGACAGACAGAAGGACATAGATACAGCAAGGGGAGAGCAAGTTACAGAGTGTGGGAGAAAGAGACATAGATATGCAGAGATGTACCACCAGGGAGAGGAAAGAAAGAGAGGCAGGAAGAAAGCCAGAGACAGACAGACATAGAGAGAGAGAGAGAAGGAGAAATATAGAGTTCTCTTACAATAAGTGAAATATTAAAAAAAAAAAAAAAGGATATAGAGCGAGAGAGACACCGGGAGAGCCAGACATAAATACAAAAATAAATAGAGAGACATAAAGCAAGGAAGAGTGGGACAGAGAGAGACATACAGAAAAGTTAGAGAGAGAGAAAGATGGTAAGAGACAGACAGACAGACAGACAGACATATGCAGTGATATACAGCAAGTAAGACAGAACGACAGGTCCATTGTTTGACACATGGGCAAAGAGAGACATACAGTGAGACAGACGGACAGACGGACAGACAGAGGGAGGGAGAGAGAGCTGGATGTAAACTGTTACTCCAGTCTCCAGCCAAAACATTTTAATTGGCGATGTTTGTCTGACCAGAGGAGCTGTATAAAGAGAGCAAGGTCCGAAAACACACCCCTCCACTTTCCCCTACTCTCTCTCTCTCTCTCTCTCTCTCTCTCTCTCTCTCTCTCTCTCTCTCTCGCTCTCTTTCTCCTCCTCCTGAATATGTGGGAGTGCTCTCCTGCCCCTCTGCACTCTTTAACACCGTGCTCAGCACTGAGGCACCACATTGTCCTGGGACCTGCCTGTGACTAAGACAAAGACTCTCGATAAACACACACACGCACACACACACACACACACACTCTCACTTGCTAGTGCGTACACACACAATGGATGTCAAAGTTGTGGTGATGATGCTTTTCCTCATCGTGATTATGAAGGACTCGGGGACTGAAGGTACGACAGCTGCAAGTTCTTACATGATGATGATGATAATATTGTCAGATTTATTTATTTATTTAACAATTTTGCGCCATAGTGCCGGATTTGGTGACCGTGTGACCAGGATTTGGGACACATGTTTTTGACTCGACTGGATTTTGAATCAGGCTCAGTTCTTTGTTTTCTTGGATTAATTAACTTAACTCATTAAATACTTGTTTGAATTAACTGAGTTTAAAGTCTTTCAGAACCTCGGGCAAGCTACATTAATGTTAAAAATATATTTCTGCTTGGTTTGTTGTAAAGCGACTTAATGAACCCTTAGAGGCTGAAGCAACATAATGAGCTGTGCTTTATTTATTTATTCTCGGTGTGTGAATGTATGTGTTTATTAGGATTGTAACAGAAGTTGCATGCTGGTATGCATTTTTTCATGCCTGGCATGCAATTATGATTTATTTCTTCAAGAATTCAGTAAAACTGTGACACATTGTTGGTTCAAGAGAACACTTGGTTAAACAGAGCAGTCTCTGGTGGCTTTGATTTCATATGTGTAAAAGTGTTGAATGTGCACCAGGTGGACATGGAGGTTTGGAACCCGGGTCTGCTTCCGTCCTCAGCATGAGGGCACTCAGCGTAAAGGTAGAGACGCGCTCGAGTGAGGACGGGAGTCCGGGAATCTCTGTCCAATTTCCTGTTCAAGTTCTGTGTCACAATTCTGCAGCAAGTTTAGCGAAACTGTTTATGTTTTGACAAAACAAAACAAAACAAAACAAAATAAAAATCTAATTACAGGGAAAAAACTTTCAAATTTAAAAAATCCTAAACTACAAATTTAAGGGAGGGGAAAATTTTACTTATTTTGAATTTGCGTACCATTATGTTCATCCGTCTTCAATACATGATTGAAATTCTTATTATTTCAACACAGCACCTATTTATCATAACTTAATGTCTTCATAGGTTTTGACTTCATTATTTCTGATTTGTTATTTCAACGTATGAAATAACAAATAATTTTTACTTAATTTTTAAAACTACACAACTTGCGATGATATTCCCAAATTCATCATATTCGGCAGAAAATTTGCTTAAAAATCTGACTTTTCTTATCATTCTTACTTTTAGTGGAAATGATAACTTGGAAAAGAATTATGTAAAATGTACATTGTATAAAGTTTGTTAAATGTTAAAATAGTGAAATGTAAGCCTAAACAAACAAAATATAAGTTGACTTAATATGTTGAAAAATTTGTTAATTTTTTACAAATTAAATAATTAAAAAAAAGAATAAACGTTAAATTTATCATCAAATTTCCAATTTTCTCAAAGCATCTACAGTATCTATCTAAAAAACATTTTTTAAAAAATAAAAAACCCAAATGAGCAAGAAAGATGTTGTTTTAAAACAGAATTTTTTATATTAGTGGTTATAATCCATTCTGAATTGAATATGTAGCCTTCATAACACTTTAAACTGCCAGTACTTAGACACATATAGCACAGTCTGTTAGAAAAATCAGTTACTAACCTAATAAGGCCAAGTGTGATTTTTTTAAAAATTTTATCTGAATGTAAAGATTTATTAAAACAATGGGCAAGTTGTGATAGTTATAAACATGTTATAACACCCTATAAGCTATAATCCGGATACATTTGTAAGAAGAAGAAAAAAAAAAAAGTGCTTCCAGTTTGTTCTGGTGATTTCCTCTCAGGGGTCAATATTTGACTGGTGAAAAGTTATTAAACAGTAATAAAGACTAGCATGCTAGCTATGACCGAAGAGTCATAGTCATAAAAAGTTGCTGTTCCATGTAGAGGGTCCAGCGTAGTCTGCTCAAAAACCATGCAGACTCAGGATCCTCTGAAAAAGACCAGGACAACCCTAAGAATGCACTTCAGCCTGTTAATCAAACACACGCACAGACACATTCAGATCCGAGCACACACAATGGTCGAAAGCGCGATGTTCGATTGAGGACGAGGGTTGAGGAAGGCCAGGGAAAGCTTTTCAGACCATCAATCATCAATAAGGCTGATAGAGAGTGGAGAGCACCCTGGGTAACTTTAAGGGCTCTTGACGACGGTAGAGAGCGAGAGTTCCCTCACGTGGGAACGCCGGATCTGAGAGCGACACCTTAATCTCTTTTTAATGATCCGTGCTAGCAGGTGGAACGTGGTGATGCTTTACGCCACTTATTTCTTTAATGACTTCAAGGATGGATGGATTTGAGTAGAAAAACTCTCATCACCTGCTTAGTACTGAAGCTATTGTGTTAAAAAATGCTTTATGGTGAATTCTATAAGTCGGATTTGGAAACATTAGTAGGGAAAAACATTAATGTAAAAGAATGGGCCAAAAATATTTAAACACCATCATGAACAATATCATGATCAATGCTTTCTACAGTTTAAAAGTTACATTGTAGCATATTGGAACATTGCGTTTGTGTTATAGCATCTTACATACATTCATAGTGTAGTATAACATTACACTCATATTACTGTATAGCGTACTATCCACCGCTCAGCCATAACATTAACACATTAACATTGATTATCAATTATATACCAGTAAAATGGTGACAGGATTTTGGGCATCAAGGTTCATTCATACCTGTGGGGGATCAATGACCAGATCCTGTAGACAAGCAAATGCAGCATAATTTGCAGAAAAAGAAATGCTAGCCGTGATAGAAAAGCCCCAGAACACCCAGTGCACCACACCACCAGCCAGGCATTGGACCCAGCAGACGCGGATCCCATGAATGCTGAGCAAGAACAAACACCAAATTCCCCAGATCGCAATCAGATCAAGTGTACATGGGCGGTGCCGGACAAACAAGTCTGCTCCACAGAAGCCCTGCACTGCAACCTAGAGCACCCAAAGGATCCACTGCCAACATCCTGTAGCCAGACACCACCACAGGCCTTGTGGAGACATGCCCTGAGGTGTTAGAGCTGCCCAGGTGGCACAAGGGGAACTTACACAATCCCGGACTGGATGTTCGGATTTGTGTATGATTGTGATATATAGCAGAGTATATGTTTTATAGTGTATTATAACACAACTATCAGTGTCTTATGGAAGTTAGATCGGGTTTGTGGGTTTGTGTTGTAACATTACTAATTAGTGATGGGAATCCAGCCGATACAATATCGTCATGTGCCGATTCAGTTTGTATTGCGATTCTAGACATATCACATTTTATAAATATCCAAATTCTGTTTTTTTTTTATTTTTTTTTTTAGATTTTGTTACAATTCTAAAAACTTCTAAGCAAAAATAATTCATTCCTACCACATCCCTGACTCTGTTTTGCCTGCTAATGCGTGAATCGTTTAGATCGCACCACCTGTAGGATTACAGAATTCAAACATAAATAAATAAAAAAATATATTAAAAAAAAAAATTCTGGAATCACAGTGACGATACATGAATTACAACACACAAGAATCGTAATATATCACTCGGTCGGATTTTTCCGCCCAATCCCTATTACCACTGTTGTATTACCACTATAACGTTACGACCAGCGCATTAAGTCATCAAGAAGCATCATTTTATTTTTATGACATTACAACCACCATTTAATGATACAGTCATCAACTTCTGCAATTACAATGAATGGTATAATAACATTACAGTTGTATTATCACCTCATTATAACATTACAGTTGTCCTATTGGAACACTACAGTCATGACGTCATATTGCTACAATTACATCATGATGTATTATATTTATTTACAATTTCAATAAATATAAATATAGGTATTAGAATCACTTCACAATTGTCAAATGAATGCCTGTTATAGCCCGATCATGATGATTCTCATCTCTAGCTTTAGACGAGGTGTTATGGTCATTGCAAGCAACGCAAGGATTATAATTGATTTCTTCTGCATGTTCATACATCTTCCTGTCTGAAAGAAAACTTGACTTCATCTTCAAAGTAAATCCCTGGTCTCCTGATTTGTTTTTTGTTTTCTTTACAGCGAAGCCCATCAGTCTGCTGGAGAGGTGCTGGTGCCGCTCGACGCTCAACACCGTGCCGCAGAGGAGCATCCGCGAGATCAAGTTCCTCCACACGCCTCACTGCCCCTTCCAAGTCATGTAGGTCAACACAAATAAATAAATAAATAAATAAATACCTCATGTTGCACCTACACAACACTGTTTTCAGGGAAAAAGCAGAAGGATTGTTTTAATTACGACGGCCTCGGACGGATTTATTGCTCCAGATATCGCTCGGGACAGTGTTTGAGAACATTGTAGGAAGCTCTAAGGAGGCAGATCTCATGTGTCAGTGTGTGTGTGTGTGTGTGTGTGTGTGTGTGTATGTGTTTGAATAAGATCCTTATCAGGAGCTCGAGATAAAAGCAAGTGTGAGACTCACTCAGAGGCACTGCATGGGTTTGTTTTTTTTTTCTTTTTTTCTTTTCTGGAGGAAATCTTCATTAAGGGTCAAAGTGATTACGTTTGGATTTCTACTGACCTTCCTCAAGAAAAGAGATGTCTCCATCTTTTCTCCACCCCATGCTAATCTCTTTAGCTGCTAACATTTGGTATCATTTTACTAACCTGGAACGTATTAATGTAAAAGCGGTGGGTGTTTCAAAAAAAAAAAAAAAGAGAAGAAAAAAAAAAAAGGGGGCCACGGGGGGTCATGGCGAGGCGGAAGGTCAGAGCGGGGCAGGATTTTAGCCTTGGAGGGGGGAGGGAGGGGATTTACACACTCACACAAACACACACACATGCACACACACACAACAGCCAAATAGTGTTTGTTTAGGAATTTAGCCTCAAATCTGAAGGATCTGGAGATTTAAAGGCAGATGAAAGACAGACAGCTGTAACACAAACCCGCACACACACTCACACTGGAAGCCATGTTTGCTGTTGGTATTAGCCTGCTGTGAGGCACTTACTACCTGCCGTTCCTGTCTCCCTGCGCAGACACGCTGCCGGCTGCCCGAATTAAGCCTGGGAAAGCTTGCATCGAGCCACGGACATGACAGAAATGAAACAAACACGATAACAGACTAAAACTAACAAACACACAGATCCTGTTACACTGGAAGTCGGATTGTGTTAAGTGGGGACACGCGGGGGGTCGGCCATTTGGTCCCAGACCGCAGGAGCGTGTGTGTTTGTGTGTTTGTGTGTGCTTGCGTGTGGGTCGGGCTCAGTGTGGATGTGGTTAATTTGCAAAGCGGTGTGAGCTGCGGCCCCTGTGAGCTGCTAATTCTCAAACATGACCTTTTGGCGCAGAGGTGTGATGTGTGTGTGTGTGTGTGTGTGTGTGTGTGTGTGTGGGAGTGGGAGTGAGACGGACATGTCGGGAGTCAGAAACGGAGAGAAAGCATATGTTTCGGTTGTGGTGTGTGTGTGTGTGTGTGTGTTCAACCTGCCAAGCAAGCTGTACTTCTGTTACTAGCACTTCACTTCACTGTTGCCTTTATTACAGGACATTTCTAACCAATGAAATGTGGGTGGAGCTAAAATAGCACAGACTCCTGATTGGTCGAACCTGTCTATTTTTTTTTTCTAGTTCATTATTTTGTTTTCTTTTTCTTTTTTTTTAAAATACCTTCTAATGGTTAATCTCAAAAACCTAGTATGGTTTGGTCTGTATTTTGTACTTATGAGTAAAGTATTGGCACCCTTTGTTCTGATTGGATGTTGGGCCAGTATGTAAAACATTCACAATGTAAGCATTATCATGCATGCACACACAAACTCACACATACAGCGATGATATGAAGAGTCCTGGATTCATGAATACGCCCCATTTGGGGGAACTGTGTTTTATCATTACTTACGGGTCGGGCGTTCAGCATTTACCGCTTCTGATTGGCTAGACACATTGCACATCTCAATTTATCAATTAAGGTTTCTAGGTGATCACTTATGTAGCCTTGGCCCTATGTGTGTGTGTGTTTGTGTGTGTATGTGTGTGTGTGTGTTACCCTGCACGCACCCTGTAATGGACTGAAGTGTATCCTGCTCCAGCATAAGGTTGTAATAGAGTAGGGCTGAATAGAGCCGATCTGATAACACAGAGGACGAAACACATACTCTTTCACTCATTCTTTCCTCTAAACCGTATCCCTCGCTTTAAAGAGACTTACCTGATCTCATTACCAGAGCAAAGCCAAAACCCAACAGCATCAATTACATACCTTACACTCATTTCAGCCTCTTTATTCCTTTCTCTCTCTGAAAAGAAAGCTCTACGACTAAATCGCTCTAGCCTTTCTCTGTCTCTCTTTTCTTTCTCAGCCAAATCCACCGCTAAAGAACCGAATCGAGTCCCTTCCTCCCTTTCTCCCTTTCTCCTCCTTTGCCCTCGTTATCACTCTGGCGCGCTCACTCCGATCTTTCTCTCGTTTCCAGAGCCAAGCTGAAGAACAATAGGGAGGTCTGCATCAACCCCAAGACCAAATGGCTGCAGCAGTATCTGAATAACGCCATTAACAAGTAAGTAAGAGCCTCGGCACACAAAGGCTGAATGAAACGAAGCGTTTCTAAAGGATGCAATTGCAGGGAACAAAAAATGCAAAGCATTGTGGGTATCTCGCATGGGTTCGAGCTTTTCATTTGGTTTATTATGGTTTGTTTGTTCATCAACCAGCAAAAGCTGTAGGAAATGTTTTATTATTGTCTTATTCAAAACAACATTTTTGTTTTGTGTTAATGGTCATGTGACACAATCCAAGGTGGTAACTATTGCATTAGCACAACACTATAGCACAGTTCAATGAAGTAGCAGAATATATCTAAAAACGCAAATCAGATTTATTACATCAGCTAAACTTCTAATCTTCTACCACCACCTTTGAACTTTTCGCCTCCTCCTACCTGACATTAATGCTATGATCAAGTAAAACGTCTAATTCTGATTTTTAAACCTCCAATTAGGGAAGAAAACCCAAAGAAAATTCTGCCCCCTCAAGCACGTGTAGTCAAATCAACATGGCTGATCATAACCTTACAAGACTAACTATTGGCCTCAATATTACTTTTCTAAAAGCGTTAAGCTGTAAAGATTGAAATTAAAAATATTTACTTGTTAAAGGTATAGCACTGGCTTTACAGGACGCAATTTTAAAAATGTACATATACAGATTTTCACTAGGCAAATACAAAGGTTTGAAGAGTTTGGAAATGATAAATAGAATATGCCACTACAATCTGATTTGATATATTTAAAAAAAAAAAGACAATGTGCTTTGTCCTTGTAATTTATTGTTTTTGCAGTTGCATTGCATCACAATAATAGCCTCATTGCATCATTGAAATTCGGTTAACATTGTGCCAAATTCAAAACTCTTCAATTTCACGGAGGGATCCGTAGTCCCTCCGTGTCATTTTTTACCCTGCAACGTTTTAGAAAATCCGATGTGAATTTTTTAATTGAATTGCGTGAATTCGAAATTTCTTCCAGTTTGACTTAAAAAGTTTGCACCTCTGCAATCTGACTCCAAATTTCCAGATTATAGACAAAGCAAATTAGACAAAGCAAATTCAACATGCCTTAAACTACCTTATATATCTTTACATTACCTTCATAGCTATTGTACCATCAGATAAACTGTCTTCCGATTGACAAAATGAATTTTTACCCCGATTTTTGCCTTATTGCCTTTTTGTTGCTATAATTTAAGTGTTTAGTTTAACTCAGTGTTTGCTTTATGTTCAGTCTCTATTGTTCTAGCATCATTTCTAACCCACATGAACATCTGGTTGGTACAATTTGGTTGTTTAAAGGTATAAAAATACAGACATATTGGCCTCTGTATAATCTCTTCGGCTGAGTTGACTGCAGTAACGAGCGAGTGCTGTGGTGTAATGGATCTCCTGCAGAGCGCAGTCAAAGTCGTAAAAGTTTCCCAGCGTGCCATCATCACTCTGTGCAAGTCACATGGAAAATATTTCAAGAGCAAATTGAAACAAAAATATTTTGAAAACGTCCCGCCACCCTCGTTGTACAGTGGCAATCACACACACACACACACACACACTCACACACACACACACACACACACACACACACACACACACACACGCACACACACACACACACAGTGATATAACTGTTCAGGGTGTACACACTTCTGCTTCAAACTTACATTACACCTCTCTCTCCATCTCTGTGTATTACAGGATAAAGAAGTCAAGACAGACTGACAACTAAAGGCGGCAAAGGGGAGTGTGAGGAGAGTCAGCGTGTGTCTCAGACCTCTGCATGATGTGTGCACCTCTCACACACACTTACACAATTATACACACACGCGCACATGCAACATCTGTCCCTGTGTGGACCGCTTGCACAAACAGCACTTCGCCTACCAATGCCTTTAATCCAGCACCCGAAGCCAACCGCTCACACACACACACAAACACACAAACACACACTCACACAAACACACGGCACCAATTTGCCATTGTGAGATTTCAAGCTTGCGCAGGTGTGTATGCTGATCTGAACTGAGTGGCTGAATGTGGATAGAACGATTAGTTGTGGTTTCTACATGCATAGACTTTGTGTCTTTTTTTTTTTTCTTAAAAAAAAAAAGAAAAAAAGAAAGCAACAGCAACAACAAGAAGTTGTTGTTTAGTGTTGTAGTGAATTGAGAAGCAAAGAGAAAGAAAGAGTGAAAGAAAGTTGGAATAGCGGTCATAGTTAAAAACTAAACATTAAAGGTTTTCTTCAAGAGCTACGTATGAGGCTAATGTAGCTAGCATATAGCAAGCAGCTGGTGCCATTATTTTTCTCATCATTTTATCTTTTAGTACTGAGACGTCTGGATTATAACACTGTCAACTATAAAAACTGTAATCAGGCACAGATAGGGGTGTGGCGTATAGTTTGTAAGTGGAGCTGGACTGATAGCTATGCTAGCCCTGTAACTCTAACTAACAACACAAAAGGCATAAGCAGTAAAATAAACACTTTTCCATCAATTTCCTCATTCAAGAGAACAAACAAGGAAGATGTTTATCAAGGAGACATTTCATAATGACGCTTTCAGTGGCTTCACTAAGATTTTTTCCCCTCAATGTTGCCTCTTTAATTGTGAACAGGATGATCTTCAATGCACTGGCACAGCTAGCATATTTTTTGCTAACACTTTGTACAATGCCGTATTTCCATCATCAGGACTCTTTAGGGTTTGCTAGCATTGTTAATTGCAATAAAGCTGAATGCTTATAAAGCTCTGATAAGTAAGGATCAACACACTTTGGGAGTGCTATTTTCGGTAATGTTAAAGTTTTTCCTCACAGAACGCGTCACTATGTTAACGCGTGTTAACATATGCCCATGCGTATGTTGTTATCATGGAAATGATTTTTGTTTGAATTGAACGTTCTGCACAATCAGAACTGAACAAATTCTGTATGAAAATGTAGGTTAAAGGAGGTTTCACTGGTTAGTAAACATGCTTACACAGCATTAATATTACCACACAGCAGGCTTTATAGAAAGTGTTAGCATTTTTGTTTTCCATTGTTTTTGTTTTTTTTTGTTTAAAGGGGGCAAAACTTTATATTATCAGGAAGTTTTTTTTTTTTTTTTTTCAATAATGCAACTTTTAAATCAATGCAATCTCTCTTGGCAGCTGCTAATTATTATTGTTTTTTGTGCTATGAAATATTTTAAAGCACACCTCCTTACAGCCAGAGTTTTTTTTCTGTCATGTTTGCACGTCTGATCACAATGTAGGCTTGTGGTTTGTTGTAAAAGTGAAAGGTTGGATCAGTAAAAAAGAGATGAGTTTAAATTGCGAGTGGAATAGGGCTGCAATAATAGGGCAGTTTTTTTTTTTTTTTTTTTTTTTTTTTTTATACTGATGCAGCTTTTCCCTTGATTGTGTATCGTATAACAGACGCCTCACAATTATGAACAATATGTCACCCGTACACCAGATTCTCAACCTTTAGAAGTGTAAATAGAGAGAGAATCAGGAGATATTTTAACGTTTGGCTTCATATTTTGTCAAGATGTTTCCATAATTATAAACACATTTAGTGCCATTTAATTATTTACAAATGTTAGCGCTCACTTTAAATATGGTTGATTTTCTTGTGAGTGAACCTATGAGAAAAGTGTTCTTATATGAGTTATGATATAATGTAACTCTTAAGAAAACCTGGAAAAATAAATCTAATCACACATTTTTATCATAACAGCTCTAATCCCTCTGGATAACGAGCAACCCCTACACCCCGGCTTATTAACTATGTAATCATAATAGGATAATAATAACATATGGATATGATTTCCAAGGGAATGAAACATGTGCTTTTTATCAAGCCAATACAATAAGCACTTCGCTGCTGTACAATGTTCTTCAATTTTGCAGTTTTCTTTTTTTTTTTTTTCCTCACTTCACTTGTCTATAATGTAAAAAATAGGACTATTAAACAGTGTTTGTCTGCAGGGACTCACACGGAAAATGTAACCCCTGCTTCCGTACATGCCTTTACTAAATTTATTAGTTAGTTTAAGAGGATGTTATGTTCATGGGCCGTTTCCTAAAAATGTCTCATAAAAGGATTAGAGGACTATCTAACTTAACAACAGATTCAGTGTAATTTATAATTTAAAAACAAAAAGCAGAAAATTAACTTCTGTAATTTTAAAATTTGGTGAAGTCCCCCCCCCCCCCCCCCATTGAATTACATTTCTATTAATTTTTTTTCAATTATTATGCAATAAACACTCTTTCAGTTTTTTTTCTTTATTTACTTTTAGCTACAAACAGCATAAAATCCAACATGCTTTCCAGAGACTTTGACAAAACCAAAACAAAACACGATTCAAGTCTGACAGAAATGATCCCTCAATTCATGTTTTCTTTCCCAAGAATTTACATTTTTGTAAATAGACCTTAAACATTTCATACATTCCATATGAGTACATTTCATATGAATATTTTGAACAACTAACAAACAAACAAACAAACAAAAAACTCATTATTTATAAGAGTTTATATTATTACATAATAAACTTCATTCAACTAAGGTAAAAATTCTGAACATGAACTCTATAATAACCACAAAAATGGACAAACACAGGGATGTGTTCACATTTCTTTTTACAGTCCCCATAAATTATTAAAAATTTTGTCATTTGCTTGTCTACTGTAGGTGAAATTGACACAAACTTAGGAACTCTAGTCAAATGCAAACTTTTTTTTTCTGAACTAGCTAGGTTTTCAAGATAAATTAAGACCAAATCCCCCCCCCCCTCCCCCCCAAAACACTTTTTTTTTGTGAAAAGAAATTGCATAGATGGAATTAAGGGACACCATTAATTCATTAGTTTCTCAAACTTGATTTTACTGAAATACATACACATTGACCTTTTTTTTCCCCCAGGAATTTTATTCAATTCTATTAATTGAATGTCTGTGAAGGTTCTCACTCACCTGCTAGTTTGAATGTTTAGTCATACTAATATAAAACTAACAAGGATTGCTTTATCACTAGTGGTAAAATGAGGCGATGTATTCAAGAATTTCATTTCGCCAGCTGAAACGCAGCAGCCATTTTCAAGTGCGTTTATAGCTATGCTGCAAAAAGAAGCGATAAGGTGCTATCGAATGTGAAGTAGACTCTGTGAGGCAGCTCTCTGTATAGGGATCTCCATGTAGGAATTTTTTTTATTATTATTATTATTATATTTCTATATGCTCACTGTTTGTAATAATGAATTGAGATAAATCTATTTAGTCACTTTTTTCAATAAAGTTATTTTTTAAAAATGAACTTCAAATGTCTGGTTTTTGCTTTAATAAAGACGAATATAAAATATATGAAACAATATTATCGTTATATCACTAATACACATTCTATATCTTTTAATTTTATAAAATTGCAACAGCCAAAACATCAAAGCAATCAAAACGTTCATATAATTAAGGTAAATGAGATTCATTGTAAATTATTTATATAAGAGATAAGAACATCAACATTTGACAATACAAGTCTCTCATAACAAGAGTTTCTTGGTTTTTGCAGAAACAAACAAACATTTGTCCCATGTGGTAATTTTGAGTGAATGTTTTCCCAATACATCCATTTTCAGTAGGATTTTTAACTTTTAAGCTAAAAACAATGGAACATATTTTTAGTTTAGTGATGATACTTTAAACAAAAAATGTCTACATCCCCATTTGTTTTGTAAACTGAAATAAAAAATTCACATTTTCCATTGATATCTAATTTTATCTTCACATTTAAAAACAACAATGTTAAATGATGCAGCACAGTACAACTAGGTATTTATATTATTCAGAAATTTCAGGTGCATAAATTTCCAGACATTACAAATGATAGAACGAATTTTTAAATTAAAATAAAAATTGCATGAGTGATTCCACGATATAGGAATTACAGGAGATCCCTGACTGACGATGTGGTTACGTCCTGATAAACCCATTGTTCGTTAAAAATATCACATGTTGAAAATGCATTTAAAACTTTACACCTAACCTACCGAAAATGATAGCTTAGCCGAGCCTACCTTAAAGTTCGCACTTACATTCTGCTACATCTGTGCAAGAATCATCTAGCAAAAAGCCTATTTTATAATCAAGTTTTGTAGTTTATTGAATACTAGAATTAAAATGAAAAACAGAATGGCTGTATTGGTACTTACCATTAACGTATAGAGTCTGAAGAATTTAGTAACTAAACAATGTATTTAAGTAAAATTACATGCTGGATGATGGGGATGATCCAGTGACAGGGTTATAAATTTCTTACTCTACGTAGAGAAATTGCTGAAAATACAGTACATTGTAAACTGTTGGCAGTTTTGCCCTCAGTTGGGTGGCTGATGGGAGCTGAGGCTTGCTGGTGCCACTGGGCCTTATATCGCACCGCATATTGATAATCTGGGGGAAAAAAAAATTAAAGAATGTTTTAAATGTAATGCAAATTGTTTTCACATCAACATAAAGCTGAAAAATTGGACCTCCACTCATACACACTGCATTCAGTAGCTGCATGCTATATGCATCACTGTAATCAGCATTACCCATGCTAAGTAGAACCGAAAATCTACGTGGGATAATGAAGGGTCGGCGGTGGTTTCTTAAGCGGTTAGCGACTATGTGATAAGCTTGTAAAGACAACTCACAAGTCACAGAGGCTAATAATCGTGTAGGGATTTCATTTCTGGAAGAATTGTGCTTCTCTGTGCAGACGAACATGTTGAAATCGACCCCGAGACCTCCCATTTTGTTCGCCCATCTGTCTAAATCCAGACACTAATTACTCTGCACACACACAGGCATGATGATATCCAGGCTAATGACCTCTCTGAGTGAAATCAAGCTCCCTTCATCCTGCGCTCTCGCTTTTTCCTTCCCTCTCTCTCTCTCTCTCTCAGTCTCTTTTTTTCATGCCTGGTTTCCAGTCTGAATCAGCGCAGGAAGTGAACCACACACTCCTGATCAGAGCTGGCTCTAAAGAGCTCAAGGCCAGTTAGAGTGATTCAGAGACGATTCATAGAGAATAGACCAGCACCTGAGGACTAATAGGAACCATGCAGACTTGAAAAACTGTTTCTGTGCCGGACTTGGTAACGCAGACTTCGGGATTTGGAGCATCCCGCTGGTTCGAGTCTGAGAACTCAAAAATGTAGAAGGAGTTAGAATTTCATAGAGGAATTCATTGGATTGTTCATTATAGATTATTGATTAACTAGTTATGAACCTGATCATTCGGCCAGGTGTGAAGTAACGTAAATAAAAGCAAGGTTGAAGATTTCCCGAGGCTTCTTACTGGTTAGAGTTAAGTTAAGCACGTATACACTAGTCTCAGTTTCTGACCTTAAACTCATATTGTTGTTTATTAGAATCGTCCCCGTCGAACGAGGGACATAACAAGCATGCATTACCGAGAGCCTACACACTTATCCAATTAGATGCAGGCGCGAACCTTTAATGTACAGTAAATCATTTGGCTCCTTCTTGCACGGACCGGGAAACATTCCGCACATATAGCTTCCTCTGACATTTCCTCCATCTGCTGCCCAAGTACGATACGCTTCCAATCTCTGAGCTCAGGTATTTCCTATGATTAAAAAGAAATATAAAATGACCAACATACAGCCGATAAGAATTACAGTCATTATGTTCTAATATTTATATAAAATAATGGTTGAAAATGTGATGAGACCAAGATAATACAGTTGTAAGACGATCCATTTAATCAGACGCAGGATTGTGTTAATGCTGTGTATATGAAACTAAATATTTAGGCAGACAGTGGAATTGAAAAAAAAAAAAAAAAAAAAAGATTCCCGCTCTGCTAATAGCTATGGCGCATGCATTAACGGTGGAATTGAGCCAAGTGAAATTGCTCAAGCGGGTGGATAACATCAGTTTTGTAGGATGAGAAGGTCGGACTGGTGTGTCTCTGAGAGAAATTCCATATCCCATTATCTCACTAGATAACTTCATGGATACAAATAGCTTCCAGATTTCAGACCATACAAATCCATGTGTCAATAAACTACTAGCAGAAAGTGTCTCTGTTTAATCCATCATCATGAACTAGCATACACTCATCATGTTTAGCCTGCTAGATAGTCAGAGACAATTAGTATATTTGTATATATTGTATTTCTTATGGATGTTTCATAAGCCTTTTACTGCATGCCTTTTGAAATAATCGATATAAAAATGTTCATGAACCCATTTTTTTTTTTTTTACTTATTGTGGTGCACAATAAGCTACAGAAGTACCAAGCTATACCGATTGAACCCGATCCGTGGGCGATTTCTTAAGACAAATTTTCATATTGTGAAATGCATTTTCCCATCTGGAAATGACCAATATTACCAATTTCACTACAATCATATTCTTGCATATGAAAACAATCAAAACACTGAGAAAAGACATATGTAAATAAAGCAAAATGTGGGAGTGGTAGATCAGGCAGCTAAGGCTCTAGGTTGTTGGTTTGGGCATCTGAGGATCCAGGTTCAAGCCCTACCCTTGGTGGGTGGTGACACTCCATACCACCCAGCCACTGCAAGCAAACCCAGATAAAATGGGAGGATTATGTCAGGAAGGGCATCCAGTTGTGCAGATCGATGGTCCATTGTGACAACCCTTTGATGGGAGCAGCCGAAAGACAAACAACATATTAAATAAAGCAAAAATATGAAATAATCCCTTTTCTTCTTGCTAGCAGCATTGCTAACATTCTTGGGACCCATGCTGATATGTGTTCACTAAATCTTGCACAAAATGCAAAAAAAAGAAAAAACTCTCCAAAAATAATGAAACTCGATTTGCTTGGATTTTTACTGATGAAAACCCAAAAAAATTGGCGACCAGCTTGGTTGCCTGTATGGTGAAAATGTGAGGCAAATGTTTTGCAAAATTTTTAGTTCTTAAAGCGAAAATTCTCAAGTTGGGGCATTTGTATGTCGAGGTACCACTGCACTAGACACTGAAATAGTTAACAACATGTAGTAAAAATTTTATTTTTTTTAATTGTAAATTCATGTGTTTTCTTCCTTATTAAACAATAATATATACACACCAAACAGTCGTATCACTGAATTATGCCGGGTCAGGAAGCTTTGCCTGCCAGGGCCCGTGATCAGTGGGTTGTAGCTTACTGGATGTGGCCAGAATTGGGTGTTTTTTGTGATTTGTGCTGCTTTTCTATGGGATTGGACTGGACAGTCTCCACAAACATGGGTGCTTATGCTCCTGTTACCAGTCTTCTGATATTTAATTGGCGATCAATTTTGCTCAGTTCACCTGGTGGTGGTGCAAATTTTATGGCTGATCAGTGTATATGAAAAGATTTGCATTGACAAAACATTCCCGTTACTTTAAATGATCTTTTTAGTGAAAGTCTGTTACTTACAGGCAACGACATGCAACAAACGAGGAAAAAAAGGTTTACTAAATAAAAGGTTCAAATCACATTTCAAGTTATGAAATTACACAGTGTCTAAAAAGAAATTGCCATAATTTAAAATTGATCCTCCAAAGTATTGCAGAATGGAGAGTTTTAAGTACAGCATTTAAAATGATGTGCTGGGTCATGAGATCCAATGCATATTCAGCTTTGCAGCATGTGGACGTCAAAAAAAAAAGTGTTTTTCTCAGAAGTGAAATGGAGAAAAGCATTATTCTTTATACGACTGACCTTTTGTTTTTGTTGTAAATGATACAATACTGGAACGTGCAATTTCCACCATTTCCTTGACCTCCTTGTCCCAGGTCCTTTGGCCCGTTGTGTTTGGGTTGGCTGCTGCATATGTACTTGTATTAACAAGGTCATTGAATGTTATAATGGACACGCTATAAATGTCCATTTCCTTACGTTGGACTGCAAAACCGGTTATGGGAAGTTACCTGCAGAGCTACTTTATATTGCCATGCTCACGAGTGTCTGGCTTGATTTCAGCTGGAGAGTAGGTGCCT
This sequence comes from Clarias fuscus, assembly GCA_030347435.1. NCBI lineage: Eukaryota > Metazoa > Chordata > Actinopteri > Siluriformes > Clariidae > Clarias > Clarias fuscus. The sequence continues at coordinate 3,831,005 of CM059228.1, forward strand.
GTGTACGGGGCGCCGGCAGGATTATGTTTCATAGTATGGACAAGAACCACCTTTAATGTCCAGGTCTAACGCACACACATACGGCTACTCAGACAGTTAGTAAGAGACCAGGAGCGAGAGAGATTGATTCAGCTTTTTTTTTTTAACGTGTTACTGATACAACGTGACCATAAAAATCTGATATGCCTAACGCATGTGTTTAAAAGGCCAGACTCAGTGAAACTGTTGCTCTCGACGGTGCACAACCGGTCACTTTCTATTTTCAAAAGCTTGAAAAGTGTTTAGATGTTTTCTTTTCCTTATTTCTAGGCTACGTATTTACCTGCTAAGTGATACGTTGCCAAAACACAGTATTTGTTGCAGTACTTGAATCAATAGCAGATTTTACTTTTTTATGTTATAAATTCAGTCTAACACAAAAAATGTGTGCGCCAAAGCAGCTACTTCTAAAGTTTTCGCAATATAGAAGTGACCAATAGATATAAATACCAACCTAAAAATATCCAAGTTGCTAACTTTAGCTATTTTGGATATATGTATGTATGCCCCCAAAATGCCCATTTTTCATCGTTATACTGTGTTGCGTCAAACAATAATCGTTTAAAATGCACAATATTCATATTTCTTTATGTGTATTGATACAAAATCTGGTGTAAGCTTTTCGAAGCACATGAGCTTTAAAAATTGTTGCTTAAATTGGATTTTGCTAAAAAACTTAAAAATGTAATAATCTGTAGTGTATTTAACCATGTCAATTCATGTTGCAACATCTTAATAATTTTGCACTTTAGAATAATACACTTTTTCAGGTTTATGTCTTTTCGTGTGAACTCGAAATTGGCCAAGTTTCATCTGAATGAGAATTAAGATCATTAAAAGATTTGCTTTCAAAGTTTTTTTTTCCACAGTAATGGGCACTACATAAAAATGCCTGGAACCGTATGTAACAAATGTGTTTCTTTTCATTTCATAAAAATATAAATGTGTATACATACTTACAATTTGAAGCATGGATCAGGAGATAAGAAGCATCAGCGATTCATCCATGACAGGGATAAAAAAAAAAAAAAAAATACTTAATTGTAAATTACGGAATGAGACATGGAGTACAAACATGGGACGGCATAAATACTTAGACAGCATTTTACACTTACAGTATAAAAATGTCTAAATGGCCACCTTTCTACAGTATATAGGACTGTTTAGGGTTTCCATAGCCACTTCAATGAAAAGTCAAAGTAGGGGGAAAAAAATACATCTACTGCAACCGCCGATCCCTTGTGTCCAACAAACAGCAGCATCATCTGTAAAAAGATCTGGAATGTTCTAGTTCTTGATGTTGCCTTAACCCTGGGAGGGCAAAGAGAAGTCACAGGTTTACCAAGAGGCTTTTTTGCTCTTTAGTCACATTTCAGTTCATGGAATACTTAAAAGAAAAACTACAGGTTGACAGAGAGGAGAGACCGCATGAGTAAGAGAAGGTGAGCACAGCGGCATGGTTTGATTTAACGTCGGAGTGCTTACTGATGAGGTTTTAACGAGACGATTCGTCATCCGCACGATGGATGTCCTGGTTCTCTTATGCAAACCCAGGAGCTTCCTATTACCTGACTGTTTGTTATTTGTGTGATCGTTTTTTATTTTAATAGATTAACATCTCAACTTTACCACCTGTATGCATTCAATCTTTCAGGCTATAGATCTTTTGCTGTACATAAACATGTCTTTAAGTCATGTCGCCTTTAACAAAGACAAAATTTCACCAGCGAAAATGCAAAATTTCACCATCGATTAACCAGTAAAATTTTAACTACTGTATTAAAGACACTGGTTAGTTTTTTCCTTCAATTGTAACGCGAACATACAAATAATAATGTGAACACACACTGTAAAAAAGCCAACTTCTGAAAAGTCATCTAAATAAAGTATAAAAAGTAAACTTTTTATTTGAAATGTTAAGAAATAATACTTAGTTTATTCAACAAATATGCTGCTTCAATGTTGAAAACTGTATAATACTAAAAATGTTTTGTAGAACTTACATTAAAATGTTAGTTTTGCGTTAAAGCGTGCGTTTCTTGTTGGCGCATGCGCATATGGAGCGCATACGGAGCATGATAATTTGAAACTAGACCTGGGCGATTTAATCGTTATTTTTGATTAATTCGAATTTATGGTTTATGTCGATTTTGAAAAATTAAAATCGATTTTACAGTTTCACTTTGGTGCGGCACCGCGAGCTTCTGTCGTTTTGTGACGCCCCCTCAGTGACTCAGCGCGCGCTGATGAAACCAAAGAGCTTGTTTCCAACAGAGGCGCGGTTTATCAGTCGTATGGAAATTGTTCGGGTTCGCAACTTTACGCATTGAACAAGTCAAAGCCCGGTGTAAAAACAGTCTGTTTTTTTTTATTAATTTTTTTTTTATTTTAAGCAAAAAAAAAAATCCTTTAAAAATCGAATTTGGTCTATAAAAAATTGAGATAGACTGTATTGTAATGTGTACGGACAAACTATTTAAAAGAAGAGACATTTGTTTGGGGGCAGTGGTCTCTCAGTGTGTTAAGACTCTGAGTCACAGATCAGAAGATCGGCGGTTCGAGCCCCAGCTCCGCCAAGTTGCTGCTGTTGGGCCCTTGAGCAACGCCCTTAACCCTGTCTGCTCCAGGGGTGCCGTAAAAATGGCTGACCCTGCGCTCTGACCCCTGCCTACTAACAAGAAGCTGGGATATGTGAAGAATAAAGAATTTCACTGTGCAGTAATGTATGTGTGACCAATAAACACTGACGTAACTGACTTAAAAAAAAAGAGACATTTGTTTTGTGGTTTATTACATTTTAATTATGAAAATAATCATGAATACATAACGGATCAAACTGTCATAATTGCCTTCAGCAAACAATTTTTTTTTTGTTTGTTATTTGTTAGGTAAACAAATATATTTATTTTGTGAGAACTAAGGATTTTAACAAAATCCTTTGAGTTGCTTTGTCTTCAGACCCTGTTTGTTCAGTTAACTCATAAAAGTGCTTGTGATAGGTTGCCTTATTATTTTAAGTTAACTTTTTTTTTTACAGTGTACAATATATGGAAAAATATGATAAAAAAAATGTTTGTCTGTACTGTATAGTTATTTACCCTTAAAAAATGCTATCATGGGCCTCCGAGTGGCGCAGTGGTTAAAGCGCTCGCCCTATCATCCGGAGATCGCTAGTTTGAATCCCGGGTGGTGCTGTAACCTCTCGCAGCCGGAGGTCTAGAGAGAGCTGATTGGCCGAGCTCTCTCAGAGGGGCGGGATGAGAGGTACTTAGTGCTCCCACATTAATCACGGCTCTACAGCCAATCAGGGGCGTCTGTGAGCTCGCGCAACGGAGGGAGCGGATAGCGCTGTCCTCCGAGTGTGTTACGCCGCCCCCAACGGTGCGCGAGCGAGCAGTTCGAAAAGATGCGGTCGGCTGGCGTCACGTGGTTCGGAGGAAACACGTGATAGTCTTCGGCCCTCCCGGCTGAGTGGTAGTAGTAGCCTTAATGTGGGAGCCCCCTAGTGACGGGGAGGAATTGGACACGACTAAATTAAGGAGAAAATCGGGGAAAAAAAAAAAAATGCTATCATGGTATACGGTATGATATGATATAGAACCTATTTGCTGATATAGTACATATATCATACTATGGTACATAGTACTACCATGGTATATGCAAATGTAAACTTGTGTCATAATTCCAAATCTCTATAATGATATTTAGAGAATCCGTAGTAAGGACTACTTTTTTTTTTTTTTCAGGAAAAAAAAAAAAGACTGTAAAGATGCATAGATATCTCAATGCACGTCTGGATTATTTCATCCTCCACATATCAGAGTGTTTGGAACAGAGCACCAAGCTGACCACATCAGATGAAATCCTGCCAAGGTTGAATAAAAAAAATTAAAAAACCCAAAACAAACCTCCAAACATCTGGACATATACTTGGCTCGTTTAGCCCTCCACCATGTCCTTCTGAAGTTAACCTGTACATATCTGATTGAACATGATTTTACCTACTTCAGCTGTCTGTGTGAGGAATTTTAGACATTACAGGACTCTAAATGGATCTGGGGTCCATTCAGGGAACTCTGAGAAACAGTTTTTGAATGTTTCTAAGCATGAAATCGTACTGACAGTGTGAAATAGTTTATACTACACCATGTTAAAAATCACAATAGACAAGCATGTATGGATTTTCTTTGTCAAGAAAAGGAAAATCAACATAGATTAACTCTTAGAATGGATAGATGGATTTTTTTTTAATCCATTGGGTTCATTTTGGGTTCATCGTTGCACTACATTAATTTAAACATGAAAAAAGAGAAAAAAATATTGTGACATAACAGTTAATTACTAATCACTCTCCTTAAACTTTTCCACAATTTTGTAATGTCGCAAGCCAGAACTGAAATTGAATTCAAGCTGAATTATAACTACATAAATAGTAATAATATTCAAGTGGGGGAATATCCATATAATCTGCAAAAGTATACATAATAATAAAAAAAATAAAAATAAAAGTTGGCCTCGGCCCAAAATGATTACTTTATGTATTACCTTGGAAATACTAATGTTACACTAAGACTAATCATTATCTTAGGAAACTGTATGCACAGTGAAGCATGATGGTGGAAGCGTCAATATTAAGAGTCATCCTATACCAGTATGTTCCAGTGTTATGGGTTGTTTTGTGAAGATTTATGACACATTATCCTATTTAGGACTATTACTCTTCCATATTCAAAGTACTGCATTAACAAATAAAAGTTATGGGCAAAACACGGCCTTGTTAACTACATTTGCCTTTTATTTTTTTATTTATTTATTTATTTATTTAAAAACCATTTTTAGATGTTCACACACACTGGATGGGTCTCGAGTTTGTGTGTGTACAAGCCAAAATCATGAGAAAAAAAATATTTTCTGCTTTTTGTCCTTGATTCATATTAATCTTGGTCAGGGCTCAAATGTGTAAATAAGATTTTCCTCCTATTGTGACATCACAAAAGAAGAGCCCTTCCCTTGACAGCTCTGCTGTTCTCTGGGGGGCGTGGCTCAGTAAACACTGAAATGAGGAGGCATAAAATAAAATGAATTTGAGGCATAAAAAATGTATTATCTGAGGAGTATTTTAGCAGAAGGAGTCACACATACTTTCTGGGATCTCTGAGATCTGTGTTCAGTTGTAAAATATGGGACATTTAATTGAACTCTATGTGGGGCAAGAAAAGCAAATTGTACAAATTAAGTCTCTCTTTGAACCAAACTTGAAATATGGAGCACAATACCGGCTGTGCCAAAACATACACAGACAAAGTGGCGAAACAAAAATTAAGGTTTTATCTCTGCGCTTCATTATGATTTGTAACAAAGTATTTGGACAGGATCTAAGCCAAAAACCAAACCCCCCCCCCCCAAAAAAAAATGACCGACTGGCTTTGAACTAGGGCATTTTGCCATGCGTTACAATTCAGGATGTTGACTCAGTCCAGAGCAAAACCATAAACCAGTGAATAACACGAATAACACATTAAAGAGCTGAACAAATAAGTTCAGTGAGTTTTACACACTAGTTATTAATTCCATGGCCACATAACTGCAGAGCCACTTCCAGGAGAAAACAACCTGCCCTGTTTTTACATCTTGCCTCCCACAGATTAGGGGGAAGTTATTTCTGGAGGCACTTGCAGCGGTGAGTTCTCAACAAGGGCCTCATTTTTGCGGTCCCCAAATCTCTGTGGGGACATTTAGTCTCCTGCAAGAGCAATCACGTAAGAGATAAATCATCCCACACACAGATCCACGGTCCTTTAGTACTGCCTGGGGAGCACATCACTCCATTATTAGGAATTTTTATATGCAGCAGGGTCCAAGAGTCTGAATCCACTAGTATGAGTAATAAGGTTCTGCCAGCATATATATATATATATTTTTTTTCATACAATTTCCTCATAACTATGTGTTATACATTGCATAAAAATATAATTTAAATCATTATAGTATGGATAAAAGAGGAGATCAGGACAGAATAACTACGTAACCACCCCGTCACTGAGCACCTCCTGATTTTTTTTCTTATGCATTCATGTTTGATAAATGTTCGAAAAAAAAAGATCACCAAGCGAACGCTCAATATAAACTAGATGATTGGAAACAGTGGGTCAATCGTTGCAACAGAGAGACAGAGAACACATGAGTCAAAGGTCATGAGCTCCTAACCTGAGCAGCTTGATTAATCTTTTCATTCCGTCACCCCCAGGGTATGGCAAAAAAAAAAAAAAAAAGAAGAAGAAGGGGGAAAACCTGTCATAGATCATATGAAGGAAAGTCCAAACATGCACTCCTCAAAGTTCAAAGTCCAAACATAGAAGAACTTCCCAGTAACTGAGAAGATTTAGTCCTGACATGGAGATACAATCGCGAGTCAAAAAAAGGAAACCAAAAATGTCACCTAATGATGATAACATAAAATACAGCCAGTATATCTTCAGATCAAATGATAAGCTGTTCATGATTTATTGGATATTCGTAAATGCAGTACTGTTTACAGAGACAGAGACTAGTGGGACACTTCTGGCTGCAACTGGATGAAAAAGAGCGTTTCCAGTTTCAGCTCTTGGCCTGGCTCTTAAGGGATAAAGAAAAGAAATGCTCAAGACGAATCGCTTAGATAAATGTTATCTTCGTTTATCTTCATTTTCACTGCAATTTTTAACAGCTGGGAAGTCAGCCCTGTCTCACAAGCACAAATGTGATGCAACGTTCAAGAGAGACTTTGCCGAGTCGTTCATCTTCAATAAACGCTTGCAAGGAATACACCCAGGGTTTGCACTTTGGGTGTATATTAACAATTTATCATAGAAAACCCACCTATTAGTTTTTGTTGGTGGGAGGCTGGAGAAAACCAGAGATCCCAGAAAAAAAAAAAAAAAAAAAAAAAAAAACTAGTTGTCTGCTATTTTTTTTAGGATGTAGTATCTGGAATGATATCTACAGCATAGACATGTTTTTGAATTACTATACTACTTCTAAACAAAAGAGTGACATGTTGGCTTAGTGGTTAGCACTGTGGCCTTGCAGCTCTAGATTCTGGGTTCAATTCTCATTGTGGGTCTTGGTCCATGCAGATTTTGGTGGGTTGGGCTTCAGGTGCTACAGTGTGGGTATTTGTGCCCTTTGATGGATTGGCACCCTTATCCCGCCTTGGCACCATTATCCCTCCTTGTGCCCTAAGTCTCCTGGGATAGGCTCCAACTATCCCCCCCGCCCCCAATACATAAAGCGGTATAGATGATAAAGGTACATAATGTCACATACATGATGTTTGAGGCTTAATAGCACACAATCTAGACACAACAATTACTGAAATCTTCAAGGCACAGGCACAATAAGTTTTATATTTACAGTATATAAAAGTATATATATCAGTATATCAATATTTAAACAAAACCGTCAATGGGATAATTTTTTTTTCTAAGGTTTGCTGTAAACAATAACTGAAGTTCATGTCTATTGTCTGAACGACATTGTGCTTCACACAGAGTGGGCTGATTGACTGAATGCTTGAATGTACAATGGAACAGGTGTTTTGATTAAAAGTCTCCAGTTAGTATAGATTTTTTTTTACTCCCCTGCGTCCCATTCTGCTGTCTCATCTGTTACTTTCTGCTGTCCAAACGTAATTATGACCCGAAGCGTTCCTGCTCAGCTTTCTCAATGACATCAGATTTGGCTACCCTTGGTTCTTTAATATTCATCATTAAGAACACTGATCTGATTAAAGACTGCAAGAACTGTCTAGCAATCAAACATGGTATGTAATAATTAGAGTAATGGCAATTTCACAAGTTCAAATCTTTCCACATTTTGAAGTGTTATAACGTAGAATGAATGTTGTTAGGTTTTTTTATCTGACTTTCACATCTGGTGTTCTGATATTTTTTTTCAATAATTCTTCTTAGAAAAATGGCCTCTGCCTCTGTCCAATTTCATGAAAGCATTTGATGAATAGTATCTCTCGCCAAAGATTTTCAGTCAGATTGAAGGCTGTGTTTTGGTTGTGCCACTCTAACATATTCACTTTGTGTTTTAACCACTATAGACTTGGCAGTATGCTTAGGAGTCATGTGTCCTGCTGGAAGATCAACCTCATCCCCAGTCTCACATGTGTTGCAGACTAGAACAAATTTTCTTTTAGGATTTCACGAATTTAGGATTTCATAAGGATGGAGGGAGCCAAATTCATGAAAATCCTAAAAGAAAACTTATAATAAAATAATACTACCACCATGAAAGTGGATATGGAATCCTTAGTGTGATTGTTGGGTGTCAACCAAATGTGGTGTACCACGCCTAAAAGGGTTACGTGGTATCTTTCCACCTGTCTCCTTAGTCATAACCCAAATAATGGGTGTTCATGCTTTGTTTGCTGTCTGAACAACTTCTTTAATCTAAACTGTGGATCTATCTATCTATCTATCTATCTATCTATCTATCTATCTATCTATCTATCTATCTATCTATCTATCTATCTATCTATCTATCTATCTATCTATCTATCTATCTATCTATCTATCTATCTATCTATCTTCTTCTAACTTATCCTTCGATTCTTGGTTGCATTTCTGACTAACCCCCTCTTTACACCACCACCAGCTTTTGGTAGACGAGTCACATTGGGTCCTAAGCTACACCAGTCATTTTTGTCTTACACAATCATTTGTACAAAGTATTAGGTTGTAAGAAAACACAGTTACTATTAAAACATTGAAAAAAATCCCATCTTCTTATGGGAAGCACTGTAAAACCTTGCTAGAGATCGTTTGGGGAAAAATCGACTGTGAAGCCATGACATCCTGGACTTGCTGCAGTTTCCAAAGCTAACATTTCAGCACCCTCAGGCACTCAATGCCCCATCATGCCAGGGTCTATTCACCAGAACAGAGTGTCAACAAAATTAACGATCTGATAGTATCCAGAACACAAGCTTACTGTTTCCCAGAGCCTCAAAACAAATCCGACTCTTTAAACAAATATAGACTCTCACCATGTGTATGGTAATTCTTTGGATCATCTTTGTACTGTGTGTCTTGATTCTGTCTTCCGTACACCACCTCTCGCTGCTGTGTTTTATCTTATTTTTTTTCCCAGATCAATTACATTGGAATTGCATCAATCATGCCTTTAGTGTCAGGATGCATGGACATTTTTGCATGACAACAAAACAGGCATTTTTTTTTGTCATGGCATTGTTCACTTGACTTCTGTGATGTCTGGATGAGCACAAGTCTACCATGTGGAGCGTTTCAGTGCCGGAGTGTCAGGGTGTCACGACATGCTGACAAATGAGGGGTTAATCTCTTGGCTAGTTTACAAAATTTCAGATTCAATCTGCATCCCAAATGAAAACAAATAACAGTTGTTGAGAAAATGATAGCTTGGGATGGCACGGATAGAACCTCTTTTTATTATTATTCTTTCTTTTTTTTTTTTTAGGAACACGGGAGCAGATACAAGCGTGCAGGCTCCTCAGTTCCTAGTGAAACTTAAAAAAAAAAGCAGATTCTTTATTTTACATGGTCTGTGACAGGAAAACATTATGCCGAGTTGCTCACTTTATCTCCAGCTCCTCCTTATATGTCAGACGATTTGGGCTGAAACTATCCATACAGAGCTCACTGCTAAACAGGGTCAATGTTAGCCAGTCACTAATTTGCCAGACAGTGCGGACAATCCAAACAAAATCCCACAATGAATAAAATATATTTTCTCATGTACGTACTGTAAACTTAAGTCAACTCATATAGAGTACAGTACATATACTTATTTATACACATATGGATAACAATTCAAGCTTTCAACAAACCACACAAAGTGCTTCACACCCTGTTCATATTTTGACTACATGAAAAAAATTCCAGAAACTTTATGCTTGTTTGTGTCTAATGATTCTTTACAGGAATATATATATAAAAAAAAAAAAAAAAAAATATATATATATATATATATATATATATATATAATTTGGGACCCATTTAAAAGCCAACACTGGTTCCAGGAACACTTATTTTCAGGAACTTCTTTCCCAGGATTTTCTTTCCATCCCTGGGAATCCTGGAACTCCTTCAGGAAATGTAGTATATCCATTTTTTTTCTTTCTTTTTTTTTTTTTTTACATCATGACTAGTATTTAAGTCTAGCAACTATTCCAAGAACATCATGACTATCATCCATGCTTTCCACATCAAAAGGCTGAGTGAAAAGTAAGGAAATTTAGGTGTGTTTCCAACACTAAAATGTTCTCAGGAACTTTTGGTCCAATTTGAATCACAAAACCTTTTTAGAAATCCAGGGACTACTTCTGTACCTTTACTTTAATTGTAGCACCTAATTCTGCACCTCAGAAGAAAATTTTTAGGAATCCATATTTGGTACATTAACTAATGCCAGCATCAATGTCGCCAGGAATTTGAGTCCCTTTTCCTCAGAGAAATGTTTTTACAAATCTAGGAACAATTTCTGAACATTTAATAACATCCCCAACAGCTTTCTGGTACTCTGGCATGTACGTTTCCATGGGAATTTAACTGATTTTTATTCTCTGAGACAAAAGACATCCCGAGGAACTTTTAGCTTTCACGTCTTTACCTTTCGTGTCTTCCGAAACATTTTAGGATCTATTGATATTTAGATATTATGATTATGAACCTTAGGAATTAGGAGCCTTAGGATTAGGAATCCAGGAACTTTTTCACCATGAGAACAAGATTTCAGACAGACACTGTAGTTCCTGGAACAGACACAATGGTTAATCTTCCTGACACACTAACACTGCACCCTAAAACACCTAATCCATCAGCTAATTAGCAAGTCCTCCATCAGCCAATTCAACGGGGAAATTCTTGCTCAACTACTTGAGTCTCTGGTATGTACTGTAACTGCACACATAGACAAAGAAGAGTCTTAAAAAACAAGATTGTTAAACTTTGTGGTTTTGTAGGTTATTTAGTTGCCAGCTTAATCAGCATGCTTAGATAAACACACGAGAACGCTCACTGATACAAATGAGGTCCTTTTATGTATGCTACACACATATCATGGCTAACCTCATTTCATTACACAATTCCCATTACACAGTCATTTCCCAGTGCATTCTGGGCAGTGAGCAGCAGAAAATGGACACTTTTACTATGTCAGAACATTTGGTTTGAATTTGGAGCTTATTGCCAGTGTCAGATGATTCCTGAGATTTCTAGACGAAGATTGACTAAAATCTGTATTTAATAACATTCAGATTTACTCCAGGATTGTTTCTCTGCATCACGAACAGTTTTAACCTCCAGCGACATTTCTGGTGGAACGTTATCTGGAACTTTAGACCTGTTTCCATCACGACGTGGATGTTTTTTTAAAATTTTTTTAAATTTTTTTTAAGGATTCTAAGAACTTTAGTACTTACACTAGAAACAGCTTTTCTGAATGAATAGGTTTTTAACTCTCAACAGGAACCTTGTCACTTGTTCAGGAATTTCTGGTATATTTTCCCATCAGGAAGCCTTTTAGTACGACTGAATTTCAGGCACCTTTCCACCACAGGAACCTAATCAGGAGTCCAGGAACTTCTATGGGTTTCAACGGCTTCACAGGAACATTTCTCCTAGGCGAGGAAACTTTTTGAAAAAGTGTTTCCACATCAAGAAATGAAGTACATTAGTTTCATTTATGAATATTTTTTTCAGGAAAAATACCAGAAGATTTTCATGTTTTTTTTTATTTATATTAGGAACTCGTTTAGAAACACTGGCACTTTAGACACATTTCTTTCACCAGAACCTTTTAGAAATTAGAGAAGCTTCCACTAACAGTTCCAGCAGCTTGTAAACTTGCACTTCAGCCATGTTTTCACATCAGAAATCCAGGAACATTTTGAAAGAACCACAGCCATACTTTTACATCAGATAATCACATAAAGCCTTACTGTATTTCCAGCCATTTTCTCCAAAGCCCAGAGAGCTTTTCAGGATATTTAGGTATGTTTTCACACCAGGAACTCCATAAGATCCCCAGAAACAATTGACACACTTTCCATTTTTTTTTCCCTTCACAACACTCAAATGATGTAGTTGTTGCCCAGTTTGTGTCACTTGAGTTATTTCACAGTATGATCACCTGCTGCTTGCACAGAAAAAAATGTCAAGTTCTCCTTCAGTCTCTTGTTTCTGGTGTAGACATACCTTTTAGTGTTTCCATGAACTACCAACAGTGCACTCTGATACACCTTATTCATCAACTCTACTTAGCAAGTCCTCCATCATCCAATTTAGCATTTTTGATTCAAGCCTTGATCCTGAGCTCCACTCAGCTTTCTGGTACTCTGGCACGTACGTTTCCATGGGAATTGAACTGATTTTTATTCGCTGAGACGAATAAATGCTAGATACTCACACTGGAAAGGTCAGTGAGAATGTTAAAGACTCTAATGGATGGTGGCGGTGGATTTGCTGTCCCACTCAGACAGACCATCTCGTAAAACATGGGAAAACAACTGCACCCTTGAACCCCATCAATCCATAGCACAGGGAAATGTGGGTCATTTAATGTAGATGGAGGGAGAGAGAGAAAGATAGATAGAGAGATATATATATATATAGAGAGAGAGAGTTGAATAGATTAGCATTAACACCATTAACTTTGATTATGTCAAATTCGACAAAGGCAACTATAAATATATATATAAAACCTCAATACTAGAGGTTGCACAATGCCAAATGTCAAACTGGAAAATGAAGACAAGATGGTGGAAAGGGGGCGGGGCTTCCAGAGAGTTATCTAAACTGCTATACTGACGAATTTTTGACTGACAACTTGTACTCTGATTTTAAAATCCATCACTTTTAGTCTGTTTCATGTGTAGATTTTTTTTCTTTTTCTTACTAATAATTTTGCTACCCCCTTCTCAAGCCATATTGAGATTCGGAACAAGCTTCTTACATCCTCAAGTCATTTCTGACCGATAGAGAAGGAAAGACAAAAAAAAAAAAAAAAAACAGTTCAAAGTCCATGGGGTGGAAGCAGAATGAATAATGTAGGCGAGTATCAGTAAAGTAAAAACAATCCTGATGACACTCGCGAGCTTTGCCTTTCACTAAATCACCACTGACCGTCACATTACCACTCGATAAATCTCAAGCTAAGTAGAAAAGCTCATTTCCATCTGTCTTTCTAATGCGGAGGAAAGATAAGCTACGGCAACGATTCTTCTTTAGCACCTTCTCTGAGGTCTTTCATGTCTAATGAAGTCTATAAAGAGGCATTTTCGTTGATTTAGAGTCACAATTTTACACAAAAAAGTACTCTCCTGCTTGAAAAACACCTACTAATCCAATTATTAAACGATAAATGTGCTGAAGCTGAAAAACCACAGCATTTCGAATTCCAAGCACACATCTGAGCCGTAGCCATCCTCCTGATTTAGCCAAGATAAGTAGAAATCTTTTAACATTTCATTAATAGAGTTGGATTTGATCAGTTCTCACAGCACTCTGACCCTGAAATCTAAATACCATTTACACGAATAGAATAATGGTCAAATAAACATAAATGTGTTTGAATTAGCACGCCTTGCCTCCCACTCATCGCCACTGCAATAAAATAGACTATTTTCCCCAATTCAATAAAGCACTTATCCTGATTGTGTTCAAATCCTCCTCACAGGTCCTATCGGGACAATTATGATGATGTTAGGATGGTATGAAGTCAAGCCAACTTGCTGAATCAGGCTTGAGGGAGTGAGTTTTCTTTGGAGACGTCGTACCATTAAGCGATTTAACATCAACAAGAGTGTGGTCTCGGATCCAGACGACATGGGGAATGTGGTGGGGGGTTGGAAATGGATTCGGACTCCCTGTGGAAGCACTCGATTAATTCAATTTATTACAAGAGGAATTGTGAGACGAGGGGACGTTTGACTGACAGCCGTGCTTTTACTAATCACAGCTAGGAAACGTGAAACGCTGATGTCTTTTATTTGAATGGTGCCCAGTGGTGCAACACTTTGTTAGTGGACAGTTTTTTGCTTTTCTTATTAAAACTTTGTGCTAAACGAATGTAACAAAATTTTTTACTTAGCCAGTATCTCGTAATATTTTTGAAAAAAACTTTTTATCTCCTACACCTTTTTTAAAAACTATTCTAAAGTAATTGTGTGCATAAGAGCATAATTATTTTGCTCTTATTATTAATCAAAGCTATTTTCTGTTCTAAATGCCAAAACCTGTTGTTATAAATCCATTGCACAGCATGGCCCAAGTTACAACACAATTTCCTTTTTCTTTCCTTTTGTCACTCACTATATTGCCATGTGCATATGTTTCAGTCTTGTCGCCGCCCCTTTTTATGACATAGGTCTGTTACCTAATGTGTGCCCCTGTATCGAAATCATCTTGTTATGCACCCTCATGCTCCCTTGTCACGTTGCAAAGTCCGGTTTTAATGTAGTTTGTATATGTGCCTAATACCAGAGAATAAAAAAAAAAAAAAAAATATATATATATATATATATATATATATATATATATATATATATATATATATATATATTAGAATTCTCTTGTATATATATTCTCTTGTATATATATATATATATATATATATATATATATAAAATAATAATAATAATAATAATACATTTTATTTGTAACGCACTTTTCATTCATTAAATCTATATATATATATATATATATATATATATATATATATATATATATATATATATATTTTTTTTTTTTTTTTAACTAAAATATATATGTAAATATATATATATATATATATATATTTTAGAATTCTCTTGTATATATATTCTCTTGTGTGTGTATATATATATCCAAGTAACCATGTTATTTATTTGGTATTCCTATTCATATATTTAGTTAAATATTAAGTCATACATTTTGTCAATTTCATGTCATTGTCATTTTGCATGTAACAGTGCAAAATCTTGAATCTAGTCAGATTTATTAAAAAATTCTCAATATAAGATTACAATGACCCAAATAGAAGATTTTAAGCTTATTTATAGACAAATTTCACTGTTTTAAACATAAATTTCTTTTCTATTTATCTTGTTCTATTTATCTTGTTTTTTCAGGAAAAAACATAATAATAATAATAATAATAATAATAATAATAAAATGATATGCCAATAGAACAGGAAAGTTACATTTAACAATTAATAAAGCTTGTCTACTTTAATTATCTTATATTTAGTTTTTATGTAATCTTACTGTATATTAAAGAAAATTTGAACTTTCACTTGTTAAGATATGTTTTGCAGTGTATTGGTAGTTCTCCCACTTTCATGTAAAATATGCTACATTCATTTTTAAAGATCAGTTTTAACAGTTTGTGTTTCATCATATAAGTTTATCCTTACACAATCCTAGAAATAAAATTACTCAGAAGTCTTACTCTTGTATTACTCTTGAGTAATACATCTGTATTACTCACATTTTGCAGGTGGCTATTTGGTTAGAATCACTCTTCGAAGTGAAAATTTGTGCGAGCACTACACAAATACGACATAAAGATCCCAGGTTCATGACTGTAATAAAATCTACACAATCTGTTTATTATCACCTGCCCTGGACGTCTAAGACGTACCTGATCCAACTCGGACGATCCCGATGAGGGAATACGGCCTGATGAGCGCCTGTTTGTTCAGGAGTGCAATCTCTAACATGCTGTCAACACACACTCTGGAGTAAATCAGAAAGAAGGACAATGAGGTGGAATAATAGGATGAAAAGTCCGCCGAGTCCAGAAACAAGGTTAAAGAGCCAGTGTTTCCACTGTGCTCCGCCATTACCTCCCTCTGCGCTCTTTCATTACAAACCCATATGGTTCACATACATCCCTGATCCCGCTACAGGCACAAGGGCTCTTTTTTGCTCGCTCCGGTGAGCACAGGATCGGATTTAAGCTATATGACTACACAAACACGACAGGCGATATTTAATACAGCTAGAATGATGCAGTGATTACTAATTTGTTCAAGTTAAAGTGAACTTTAGCTTTAGCGGGAAGTCGTTTTTGGCTGAGGAGTTTCAGTCGCTTCAGGGAGCTCTTTGGGTTGCGCTGGGTTCTGCTGGGGAGGAAAAAAAAAATAAAAGAAGAAATACAGTAAAAGCCTTTGATTTTTCTCCAAGCTGCAGGTGGTGAAGCAGGGGATTTATTTATTCTGCTACTTCCATGTGTCACTCAGACTAGCGATTGTGAGATTTTGAGGGCTGGGATTCAGAAATCAGCAATGCAATATGGGAATATTGTTGTTGCTGCAAATATTAACAAAACATAAATGATTCATACAAAAGACGACTCTAGAAAATGTCAGCAACTATCAGAAACTCTTATGCATAATACAAATTTCAATGGCGCAAATGTTTTAAGGAAGGCCGGACATCCCTGTATGACGATCCTGGTTGAGGTGGTCCAGACTCTGCTGCAGTTGCTTCCGTGAACATTCAGTGCGTGGAACACCTGATCCTTAAAAATTGAGGATAACTTTTCAATAACTTTCAGAAGAGATGGTGGGAACTGAACAGACAATCATTCAGCAACGCCATTTGCACATTACAGGAACTCGGCTGGGAGTTATTGCCACATTCACATGTGTGGGCCCTTAAAGGAGTTCCTGGGATGCCAGCATTTTAGATATAATGCAGGCAGTCTGATCATCATTTATCTTGTTGATATTCAAGCACTAATGAAACACTGGGATACGTGCGTTCGTGTACCAGGGGATTATTTAGAGAAATAAAGGGAGGTTTTACAATGTAAAAAATTCAAGTAGATAAATGTTGAATGCATTAATATTGTATTGTTGGCATAACTTCTTACAGTGGTATTTGTTGAAAACTTTGGAGACACAGACTGAAAAAAAAAAAAAATCAAGTTGAGCAATTTCACCATCACTGAGATGCAATCAAACTGCACTAAAGAGATGAAGATGACTGTTTTGTGGACTCTTTATTCTGGGTAAGTAATTATTATTATTATTTTTTTATATAAAATATTTTTTACAGGGTATATAGGTGAAATGCTTCCTCTTATCATTATACTGAGGCACCCTGACATTACTGAGGAGAACTTAACTAACGTTAGTCTTCATGTTACCACGTTGTACATGAGTTAGCAAGTAAACATTCATAACCTAATGTATGTGAGGTGGAGGATTGGGGTCAGAGGGATGACGACTAGACTTTTGGAGCTACTGGAGGAGCATGAACAAGGTGTTGGAGGGGACTGTAGTCCTTGACGCTCTGTGTGACTATGCAGCAGTTTTAGGAGTGATGTTTGGTCAGGTCTGTGTTCTAAACGTTGAATTCCAAAGAGACTGGACGTACACCTATGAAGTCATCCAAACGATTATTATTGCACTTGGAGAGACACGATCCCCTCAGATTCACATGTGGGGAACAAACTCTTGTTGCCATAGACTCTTTTTTTGTGTGTCTGACACGTTGAGAAAAAGTCTTCGAAAGTAAAATCTATGCTAGTTTAAAAAAAAAATGGTTATGATATTGGAATATAAAAGAATCAGTAAGAGACTGATACGCATCTGGTTTATTTTACTGACCTATATACTGTACATTCTTATATCATATATGAATATGCTTACTGATGATACATTTATTATTTTGCACAATCAAAAGTCCTGGTTTGTAATTTGATCAGTTTATATAATTTATTATATTTCAATAATATGTACAGTGTACAGTACAGACCAAAAGTTTGGACACACCTTCTCATTCAAAGAGGTTGAATTTGTATTATGGCAAGAAAAAAAGCAGCTAAGTAAAAAAAAACGGGCGGCCATCATTACTTTAAGAAATGAAGGTCAGTCAGTCGGAAAAATTGGGAAAACTTTGAAAGCGTCCCCAAGTGCAGTCACAAAAACCATCAAGCGCTACAAAGAAACTGGCTCACATGCGGACCGCCCCAGGAAAGGAAGACCGAGAGTCGCCTCTGCTGCGGAGGATAAGTTCATCCGAGTCACCGGCCTCAGAAATCGCAGGTTAACAGCAGCTCAGATCAGAGAGCAGGTCAATGCCACACAGAGTTCTAGCAGCAGACACATCTCTAGAACAACTGTTAAGAGGAGACTGTGTGAATCAGGCCTTCATGGTAGAATATCTGCTAGGAAACCACTGCTAAGGACAGGCAACAAGCAGAAGAGACGCGTTTGGGCTAAAGAACACAATAAAGAACACAAGATAGAAAACTCGCTGAATGAGAAGGGGTGTCCAAACTTTTGCTCTGTACTGTACGTTCAATTACTTATTATTTATTTGACAACATAATATGCAAAATGACATTGCAAAAAATACATGCAAAAAAAAAAAACTAAAAGAAAATATTTTTTTAAAAGTATCACCTTAATTAAATAATTTTAAGAAGTTAATGAGAGCTAATATATATATATATATATATATATATATATATATATATATATTTTTTTTATAGAAGTGAATAGTTTGTACTTTTGAAAAGATTGATATTTAATTTAAAATTACATGGCTTAAACTTCTGCTGTTACATATGTATGTTTTTTTTTTAAAACTGTATTAAATTAATGTGTTTTATATACTAAGTTATTAGTTTTCAATGTAATATTTTTTTTAGAATCATGCATTTTTTAATTAATATATATATTCATAATATATGGTGCTTAACACAAAAAAAAAAAAGATTATGTCAAAAGAGACATAAAAAATTAATAATGCTGAAAATCATTTTTAACAATTTGGGTAAAGTATTCCATGAGGAATATTGGCATTTTTGTTAATGTAGCTGCATTTTTAAATAAAAAAAAATAAATAAATAAAATAAAAACACGAGGGAATCGTTTTTGAGGACCACAGCAGGATTTTTCACTGTGTTTAAATTCACTTGCAGCTGTACAAATAAACTGTGACAAGCAAACCAGGGGTCAAAGGGCATAATGGAGAAAATGGGTGGGAGGAAGGGGGGTGGGGGGGGGGGGGGGTGATGCAGAGTTGGAGTGAGAGACAGGCGGTAAAATCGAATGGAAATTCCCATGTTTGAAGTTCCAATTCAAAATTGTAAATTGTAATAATTTGGTTTTCCTTTTTTATCATGACGCGCGTGGCAAATTGTAATGTTTTGGCTAAGCGTGATCTTTTGCTTTGACAAGATGACAAAACCTTTATAAGAAAAAGAAAAAAAATAAGTAAGTGACTGTTTTTCAAGTCTTACACATTTCCCGCAAAACGTCACATCTGGGAGTACATTCTATAAGCAACGATAGTTTTTTTTTTGTTTTTTTTTTTAAGGAGGACGAAAACCAGAGAAGCCCAGTGAAAACATAATCAGAGATGATTGCTGAAATAGTAATCTTATATTTAACCCAAAAGATTGCTTACATTTGTGATAGAGGCAGAGAGGGAACAAATATCATGCATGATGAAGCAGATGGATAAACATCGCGTCGAAGTCAACTATTCAATGCACTTAAACCAATTTGCCAAAACTAATACGGGATCAGATCTGGCTGTGATCCGGTTCAAACAGGAAGAAACTGACAGTGCGCTCTGTAGGGGGTGAAAGTAGAGCATGATAACAAAGTACATGGTGGAATATTACATAAAGCAATACATAATTACACATCGAGACGCTATCAAGCTGTAATTCATTAAGCAGGAGCATTTACGAAAAAAAAACAATTCATATCCTACATTTGGCCCTGGGATTGGATAAATTTACATCAGGAGATGCACTAATGTGAACTGTTTGTACAGGGCTCAGCAATCTGAACCGCTTTATTCTGTATTCAGGATTGCGGGGAGTCTGGAGCCTATAACTGGAAACTTGAGGGCATGAGGCAGGGTGCACCCTAGATGGGGTGTCAATCCATTGTAGGGCACACACATACACACACTCACACACTAGCCTAATCTGCATGTCTCTGGATTGTGGGAAGGAACCAGATGACCCAGACGACACCCACCAAGCATGTGGGGAAAACATGCAAACTCCACGCAAACAAACCCAGAGGGGGGAATTGAACCTGCACCCTGGAGGTGCTAGGCCACAGTGCTAGCCATTAAGCCACCGTGCCACCCACAAATTAAGTATATGTGCTGCTATTTAATAAAGAGAATCACTCATAATGAGGTTTTCTGCAAGGATACATGGTTATATTTAGCATTTCTGCAAGGAGTCTCCAGTGTCATGGTGTAAGGTTTTCAACTTCAGGGTAGAGAAGTTTCTAAAAGAAATGCCAATTGTGTTATTAAGATTGAGATCGTTTTTTTTTTTTTTTTTTTTAGTACACCCTCATACCCGTGTGTTTGTTATCTTTCATTTTAAATTTAGGTATAGCTGTGTGTTTGTGTGTTTATCTAGACGGGGCCAGGGCTGTGTTTACCTGTGCCGTGTTTACCAGGGAAAGGCCTTGGTCTCTTGAGATGCATGATTATTCAGACCTTGTTTTGGGAAAAGGGACAATAAGATTAAAGGTATGTGTGTGTGTGTGTGTGTGTTGCACTGACTGTACTTTGTGGATGAGTATGTGTACCAGTAACAAGGCAGACTGTGGCTATGAGCACGTCGCTACGGAAAGAATGGCGACGGGAGAACGGTGACAGCAGGAGACAGGAATACACAACAACACAGGAACATGAGCGCACACATACACACATACACACACACACACACACGAATAACTCACACATTATTCCAATCCACACAAACAAACTTATATATTTCACAAAAGTACAACAGTATAACCACTTATTGTACTTAAGGTCTATCAGTTCTACATCAGAAAATACGTGCCTCTGGGTGTAAGTGTGTGTCATTGGGGTGTAGGTCCATTATTTCCCCCTTAACACACACATTCCTGGACTGTAACTCTGTTCTATTTCCAATCGTCTTGTATTTTAGGAAGTTATTTAAGTGTCGAACACAATAGAGTTGCACGATCGTAAATCCACTGGCTACACAGCGAATATTACTGGTATTGTACGGCGCAGCTTACGAATCCTCAGGAGGCTCACGCCGACCAACACACACCCACAGAATCGATCCCGTGCACATGTACAGTGCCGAGGTGAGAGAGGGAAAGTGTGTTTCAAGGGGATTTCAGTAGCCGGCTCCATTGTGAAAGTGTGTATCGCTGATTGCAGATTAGCAGCAGGAGTTGGAGCGCTGGGAAAGCCCCAGGTTTCACCGAACAAAGCAACACAAATCACCTCGCAGGCACCGAGCTGAGAGTGAGAGCAAGAGGATAAGGGCAGTCACTCCTCCAACATTCAGTGTCTGTGTGAGGTATTTTCAGCCCCAGACTAAAGGTGTATTGAGTCTGAGCCCCCCACTGAGACAGACTCCAGTCTGAAGCCACATGATTCTCTTAGCACACAGCTGACTGGCGACAAAAAGCACTGGATCTGCTCCAAGCTCACGTTTGCTATCTTGCAACTACATTGATAGAAAAACTGAATGCTGGATATTTGCCTGGAAACTAGGAACCATTCTTTATACCTACCACCCCAAGGGTCCAAGTGGATGTCCAGGCATATGAATTACGCCCGCTTTCAGCTTGAATGGACTTCCGTTTCTGGAGAATAAGCTATTAGAATGTGACCCCGCTCTCTAGGAATAACCGTACCCTGATCTTTGCAAATCATCTTCAAGTTGCTTTTTGTGCAAATCTTTGATATCAGTCAAACGGTTGTTGTCAGGATGGCAGCTAGTGTAAGTAAGTTAAGCCTTGCCACAATACAGGGCTAAACAATGTGACTACTACATGCCAGTCACATAATGGGCTCTGAGATAAGAGTTTGACCTTTCACACAGGAAGTTTAAATGACGCTGTGTTAGCCTGATTAAAATACATGTAAGATTTAAGGCATTTAGGAGATGACCTCATGGAAGTGACTAATATTTTATCTCATTGAAAATCTGAGCAGTTGAAGGTTAAGAGCCATGCTTAAGCCCCCAACAGTGGCAACTTGATGGTGCTGGGGTTTGAATCTGGGCCCTTTTGATCAGTAGTCCAACATCTTAATCAACTACACCTGTCAAGCATGTAAACATGTTAGTCTGACAGTTGGGAGTCGAGCTACTCCCGAACATTGTACGACATTTAGACACAGCAATCACCCTAGTGACAGTCATTGACCCGGAAGTTTAATGAAATGTGAAAAAATGGAAAGAAAACTCTAGCAATACAGTGGTGTCGTCCATAACACCATAACCATGAGGGATAGCATGCATCTAATTTATATAAAAGGTAAAGCAAACAGAACGTGTTAAATGTACAGTGCTGTAAAGTCATCCATGCTTCCACCACTCGACATGCTACTTGCTACAGCTAGTTAACTTGTTTGTAGGTCAACTAGGAAAAGGTCCAATAACAAGCTGTAAGGGGGCATATAGCCAGTTGCAGAGTCAGACATACTTCTGTGAATTAATCGATTCCCCTGCTGTGCTTGTATAATAGGACAAGGACAGAAGTCCAATTAAATGGCCTACTTGAGCTCTGTGTATGGAAAAATACTCAATGGGAGATCCCAAGTTCAAATCCTGTTCATACAACAGGAAACTTGTCCATGTTCTCTAAGGGGAAGGAAGAAATCTGGAAAAAATCAGAAGCCTCAAGATTTTGATAATTGTTGAGATTTTATGAAGACAGCAGACCTCAACCCTGGTCAACCCCTTGTGCTGCACATTTTAGTGTTTTCTCCGCTCTACCACACCCCTTGAGGCTGTTAATTAGCTGATTCGTTGCATTGAGTATGCTGAGGCAGGGGGAAACACTACAATCTGAAGGCAGGAGGGGTCTAGTGGTTTACCAGATTATGCAAATGGTTCCCTGGTGGACTAGTGGCTAGCATGTAGTGCTCTCACCACCACAGCCCAGGTTGAGTGAATTCCAACCTCTGGGGGGGGGGGGGGGGGGTTGCACAAGCCTGTGCACCTCTAATGCTGGTTTCAAGCCCAGATATATTTAGAAAGGTGGCATCAAGAGTATGTTAAGTGTAAAACCTGCATCAAACACGCAGACTATGTGATTCTGAAAAATGTGGAGTGGAGAGAGAGAGAGAGAGAGAGAGAGAGAGAGAGAAATGATCTGGTTCCAAGCGCCAGCAACCAAAGTGTTACCCTTTACACCTAACCTTCATCCAATATCACATTTTGAAATGTTTTCTTTTCCAAGTTCTGTGAAATGTGAAAACAATGGGGACATTGTATCATGGCGGTCTGTCAAGAAACTCAGTTTTTACATGAACCATGTGTTTGGACCTCTAGTTATCTATGTTGATATTTATAAACATATAAATATTTCATTTGTATTAAGTGAGACTGCTATACAGGTTTGTCATGCACAATTTTTAGGCAAAAAAGTAAATCTAAATCTAAAAAGCTGCCAGAATAAATGCTGAAATGCTGCATGGGTCTGTTTAAAATTTTTTTTTTTTAATCAAGATTTCATCTAGGTTAACATCCAAAACTAGCCGTGCAGCAACACAGTTAAAGCTCCAGCTGCAGAACAACTGCTTTTAAACCATTTTCCACAGAAATCCCTCTGATAGACAGTCTTATACTGTATTTTTCCATTCCTAGAAAAAAAACTTCCTTCCTGATGAAGTGGAGTGGAATGGCAGAGAGTCAAGAGTTCTGTTGTGATCCATGGGGGGGTAAAGGTCACTAGCAGGCGACTCAATCGTGTCTACAATCATGTCTTTGCCACTGTTTAGCAACCTTGGTACATGACCTGCTGGAAGGGAACAGTCTGCTCGCCTCACAGAGGGTAGATTAGAAAAGACCAGCGCTGCCAAGCCGAATCAACTTTCTGGAACACGTTACCTGGGTTTGGCGAGAGGACATGGGTCTGTTTTACACTTTATGTACAGCTGTGTGCTTCTTGCCAAGCATTCAGTTGGAAAAAGAAAGCCTTCTTTTGGTAAATAAGCTAGTAAGGCTTCAATGTGTTCAAATTAAAAAAAAAAAAATGCTGATTTGTCTATTTTCTACAACTTTCCCGTAGACAATAAAACACAGAAACAGAACCCGGGGTGCCGGAACCACCACTGCTTTCTTTTAGTCATTTCAGTTGTTTATTTTATTAGATTTGTCAACATGAATGCAAACACACTTTATTTATTAGATACCTTAATCTTGCTTTTATTTAATTTAATTTAATTATTTATATTTTATTGTGTAAAGCTGCTTTGCGACAATGTCAATTGTTAAAAGCGCTATATAAATAAAATTGACTTGATTGACTTTTATAGTATAAGAGATTTCATATCCTTATATAGAAGACGCCTGATATTGTTTTGTTGGAATTTTCAAAAAGCTGCATTTTTATTCAATGTGAAATATTTTCCATTATCAATTTTTGTTATGTGGTATAAAATGACATTAATAGATTAATTAATTAATTAATTAATTAATTAATAGAATTTGAACTAGACAGTCCTTTAGGCAAATAAAAACCTGTGACATGTCTCGCTCATTCTCTATAGCGCTTTTCGTATTCATGGTTGTGGGAACCTGGAGGTGCAAGGCAACAGTGCTAACCACTAAACCACCGCACCGCTTAACAAGAAATTATACAAGGAAAATATAAGATCAAATATTGCTCACTCGCTCATCATCTATACCGCTTCATCCTGTATGCAGGGCTGCGGGGGGCCTGGAGCCTATACCAGGAGACTGAGGGCACGAGGCTGTGTACACACATATAGACACACACTCACGCTGATTCACACACTACAAGTAATTTGGAAACACCAATTAGCCTAATCTGCATGTCTTTGGACTCTGGGAGGAAAATGGAGTAGGGTGAAAGCTGAGAGTCTTTTTTTACAGAGGTGTGTGTGTGTGTGTGTGTGTGTGTGTGTGTGTGTGTGTGTGTGTGTGTGTGTGTGTGTGTGTGTAAGAGAGAGTGACATTACACTACAAAAAATGATAGTAAGGGAAAATACCGTAAATCTTGTTCATTGTAAAAATATTTATCATTCTAAAAATAAACAAACAATAACCCAAATTCATGATATGTAATTCTATTCTTACACATACTAATTTTTAAGCATAAATATCTTTTTCTATTAGCAGATAGTTTTGCTTCTTTCAAAAAAATAAATGCTTAAAATGAGCTGTTAACAGAACAAGAAATGTATACTTAATTTAGTGCTGATGTTGTTACATAAACAACAATAATAATAAAAAAATTATCTTTAGGTACTTCGCAGCCTGGTACAGTAAAAAAAAAAGTTGTTACCATTTATTTCATTTAATTCACGTCATCACAGTGGGCAGTGGTCGCTCAATTGGTTAAGGCTGTGGGTTACTGATCGGCAGGTTGTCGAGTTTAAGCCCCACCACCACCAAGTTGCCACTGTTGAGCCCTTGAGCAAGGATCTTAACCCTATCTGCTCCAGAGGTGCTGTAACCTGGATGACCCTGTGCTCTGACCTCAGCTTCCTTACTGGGATACAGTATGAGAGGGAAAAAAACAACAACAACTCACTGTGCAGTGAGTTGCACGTGACGAATAATTGAATCTTATTCATTTAATATGAAGAAATGATGGGCGACTCAAGACTTTTGCACAGTACTTTGGGGTCCCATAATATACTATTTATGCATATGTATGTTGGACAAGTCATTGAATCAGGATGGAAATCAGACGTTGGAGTGGGGTGGGGGGGGAGTGGGGTTCTTCTATCCCTAGAAATAGATGACATATTCTTATATTGTGGTTGGCTATGATTTTACATCCAGAAATTATAAATACATTTGACTAGATTCATGACATTTTTACTTGCTAAGGTGCCATTTTTTCAGGAGGGACGGTGATCTTGGTGGACATGCCTGCGGACCATGCTGTATTCTGGGAACTGTCGTTACAGTAGGCGCAGATTTCTGGTGCATTCATGACACATAGAGTTATGAGTCTAAATCCAGCAAAATGAATCATTACGCACATTTTTAAAAAAGCACATTGAGCACATTAAAAAAAAAAAAAAAGTGCTGTTATTTGCTAGAAGTTATGGGGGAATTTTCTAGATAAGATGTTTCATTATGGAAGGAGAGCCTTGTAACAATCAGTATGTTATGAGGCATTACGTTTTTTTAGTATTATGAGAAAAAAGATTGAGCAAGGTTGATGACTGCTGTTTATTTCCACAGGTTCCACAACATTTAATGTAACTATCACTCACTCATCGTCTATGCCACTTTATCCTTTATAAAAGGTCGCAAGGGGGCCTAGAGCCTTTACCTGGGGGCTTAGGTTATGAGAGCGCAATTCGGGAACACCAATTGCATGTCTTTGGTCTGTGGAAGGAAACTTTTTGTACCTGCAGGAAAGAACATGCAAATTCCATGCACATACTGTAAACCCCGAGGTGGGGAAATTGGTTAAATGAAGACTGAATATGTTTCATTTGGGGACAAACTGTTCCTTCACAATGTGCAAGATAGACAAGGAGAAGAAATAAGGAGTGGTATAATGAACTGAGAGTGCACAAGAACATGCAGGAAAGAAAAATAAATAAATCACTAAAATATGAAATCTGACCTGCAGGTATTCTGGGTTGTGAGAGAGTGCATGCTGGGACATCACACAGCTTTCTCAGTTTGGAGCTCCTATTTGATTCATTTCAACCAAAAAATCCATTAATTCTCACGGGCTGCCTTTGCCCAAAAATATCTAATGAGAAAATGAAAAATGAGAAGCGCATGAGAGAATATAGATCACGTTAAAATTCCTCATTTCTATTATTAAAAACTTATATATCAAATGAAAACCCATGAACACAACTCTAGGAATATACAGTATATATAAAAACATCAGCTTCTCAGGCTTCCAAATAAAGTGCTGTGGAGTTCCCCAGTGTGTATCGAACAGTCGTGTGCCACTTTGAGAGAGTGCTCTGTGAGTGTGCTCCCGTCAAATGTATGCAGGACATTCAATCAGCCATATATGGATGAACAAAATAGCCGTTGCTAACTCTTAGGAAGATAAAAGTTTCCATAAAGTGCAAAGAGTATTCCAGTTCCTTGGTGTAAATTCTCCCTGGAGAACAACATGCAAAAATTCCAGAGACAGTTCACAGCAGAGACAGGAGGTAGAATTCCTCAGCTTTGTGAGAGAGTTTCACAAACTCATATGCAAATTGAGTAGCCAATGCCCACCAAAAAAGCCAAAAGCCACACCCATCACTTTTACAGTACTATATCTTTAGTGAGGTATAAAATCTGATGAAATTGAATCCCAAGAGAGATACTAATAATATACTGTTTATGCATATGTTTATTGGATAAGTCATTGAATCAGGATGGAAACCAGACTTTGGGGTGGGGTTTTCTTCTATTTCAAAGCTTTTATGAAGACAAAAAGACTACAGACTCTTTTCCCTTATGCATCCCCAGATCATTGTTTAACATAGTGAACCTCGGTTATTTGACATATTGGAATTACTGTAGTTGGGTTGCTCAAGCCAAGTTGTCCAGTTTGCTTTCAAAATGGATACGGTTGAGCCAACCTGCCATGGAAACTGGTTTTATTGGTCCGCCAGGCCTTCAAGACTGGTCTGAAATGCCGCATCCAGAGAAAAATCTCACTGAGATAATTGTCTCCTGATCAGAGCCCAGACTTTTATTCCCACTCCAGAGCTGTGTTTCATTGCTTCTTTCATTACTGTTCGACTTAAAAATTCATCTCACCTACCTCAGTCGAGTGACCACGGAACGGTGAACAGAAACATGCTCACTGCTTGAAGTGATTTCCTTGGAGATTTGCAGCCCAATTTTCTCCAAAATGACGTATGCTCATACGTTGCTAGCAGAGCAAGGTAACAAATTACATCAGTGTACAGATGGAGCGATCCAATTCATAAATCCCAAATGCAACACAGCCAAAGTTCTGTGCTGTAGTGCAATGGTGCTCCAAGTGCTTATCTACAAGTTTCACCTAAGCTTATAAAGTATGGGAAAAGTTCTTAGATATTCACCTGGGAGTTAAGATCCATGACAATAGGGTGACAAAACTGACCAAAGATGCATGACAATAGGGTTACATCATTACATCATGAAATCATTAATGGTTCCTCAATGGTTAATCTTAAAAAGAATAAAACGTACGCAAACATTGATACCTTTTATTTTCATCTCTTAACAAAAATACATATGCCGGTCTTCATTGATGAAGTGGGCTACTCATGATTATAGCTCTGGATAAGGGCGTCTTCTAAATGCCTAAATATAAATGTACAGTTCTTCCCAATAGCATCTAAAGGTCACTAATAGCTGACTAGACCTAAAAATTTTGTAAATGTAGTAAATCTTAATTTAGATCTGAAAGTCAGAGATGTGCTAATGGAAACAGCTCTGAGAAATGTTTGAGTCTACAGTTCACATGGGCTCACCAAGCATGCACAATAGAAGAACATTGCCTGGTCTTGTAGTGGTAGTATAATGGAATGGGGGAGATTTTCATGGCACGTTTTGAGCCCATTAGTACCAACTGAGCATGGTTCATATGCCACAGCCTACCGGAGTATTGTTGCTGCCCATGTCCATCTATTTATGACCACAGGATAATGAGTCATGTCACAAAGCTAAAATCATCTCAAACTGGTTTCTTGAACATGACAGTGTAATCACACGGCCTCCACAGTCACCAGATCTTAATCCAATAGTGCATCTTTGAGATGTGGTGGAACGGGAGAATCGCATCATGGATGGGCAGCTGACAAATCTGCAGCAACTGCATGATGCTATCATGTCAATATCGACCAAAATCTAAAAGGAGTGATTCCAGTACCTTGTTTTATTAAGCCAGTTCTGAAGGCAAAAGACATAACTGGGGAGATTTACAATACACCATACAATACAACTTTTTCCATTGAATTACCAAGATACCAAGATTACCAACATTTCTTGTCTATGAACAATCTGCAGTCGGACAAACAAGGCTCATTCTTTCAATCCAGTTTTGATTTCGCTTTGAGTTCTACTTTCCCACGTTCCCAGGCTGCTAATTGCGACTGCAAGATCTTTTGCAATCGCTGTGATTTCAGGTGTTTTATTTGCAGCCAGGCAAACTTTTTTTTTTTTTTTAACAGAAGTTTAGCCAGAAGGTCATTAAGGGCTGGAAAAACATGATAAGTTAAAGCCAATAAATCAGATTATAAGACATTGTTGCTTTTAAGAAACACAAAAATGTTTAAATAATA
Organism: Clarias fuscus; assembly: GCA_030347435.1. Taxonomy (NCBI): domain Eukaryota; kingdom Metazoa; phylum Chordata; class Actinopteri; order Siluriformes; family Clariidae; genus Clarias; species Clarias fuscus. The sequence continues at coordinate 3,860,299 of CM059228.1, forward strand.
AAAAATTGCATCAGTGTAAAATGGAGTTCATTTTTATCCCCGTCTTGTAAACAGATCGGTAATCATCACCTGCTTGTTTTCCCATAGAGCAGCTAGTTTAGTAGTAAAGTATAGAAAGAATAGAAAATTAAACCATTTTAAATTATTTAGTTGATGTTTGCAATTTTCCTGATGCTAAACTTAAAGTTATTCTGAGTGGTAGTAGTAGCCTTAATGTGGGAGCCCCCTAGTGACGGGGAGGAATTGGACACGACTAAATTAGGGAGAAAATCGGGGAAAAAATCCAAAAAAAAAAAAAAAAAAAACCCTTAAAGTTATTAAAACCGCCGCTTTCTCTTTCAGGTACCAGACTGGAATGTAGCAGTTGATGGAGTAATGCACTTTTATATACTGTACAATGAAGTGAAAAGTCATTTCAGTACAAATTGGCCTTTTGGGCATAATGAAAATAAATACAATAAATCAATTTTGTGAGATTGAATGAAAATGTGGCATTGATTAGACATTTGATTATTCATTTGACCATAAAAATCTGTTAAAGGTATTAAAGGGATCTAAGCTGTCAATCATTTCAGCTCCAAGAAACACTCATTAAAAACAAAAACAAACAAGCAAAAAACTCTCAGGCTCCAAACTGGATCTTTAACAGGACAGACTTGATTATGAAAAGCTTTTTGGCACCATTTTATTTGTGCCATTGGCCTAAGTAAAGGCCTCACCCATATTTTCGCCAACTGGCGCCTGACGAGGTATTGTAAGACCAGGTCTATTGGGACGCGCAGCCTTAGAGGCACCGGTAAGTCCGTTATTAGGCTATTGTTTAGTTAACGTTAGTGCCGGTGATTCAGACTTAGTGGCTGAGTTTCCATCCATTTCTCACTCGCCCACCTGTGCTCGGTAATGAGCGATACGGCAGGCGGCAGGCCTCGCGTGAACACATTCCTCTCTTTGTTATTTGGACATTTCCTCTTTAGCGCCATGCCGAGCCTGTTTCCGATTTACTCAGGCCCGGGTGGAGCGGCTGCCCTCGCTGTAGCCATCCTGTTCTGGGCGCTAATTAGTGATAGATGTATTGCTTGGCAGGTCGTTTTGACCCAGGTCATCCATCATCATTTTCACAGAACATTTACTGTACATTTATAATGTATTTTTTATTAACATGAAATCTAAGTAATATTTATAGGCCGAGCATGGCATTTTTGCTGACTAATATGACCAAAACTTCTCTGATGTTAGAGTAGCTGCAAATAACAGGTTTATCCTGAGGTCCAGCTATTTCCCAATGTTCGTGTGTGTTGTATGCATGCAGGGCATGATGGGAGACCACATGAATTCTTGCCTTCATTTCTCTCCAACTGCGCCTGAATATATTGCGCATTCTCACACTACAAAAAAGGGGAAAAAAATCACCAAAAATGTCGGACACACGAGTCGATGTTTCTGTTTCTCCACCGCATGAGGGTAGGGGATGGTAAATAAAAACACTAGGGGGTTAAGATAAGAAAGAAGAAAAGGCCGTCAGTGTTTTTAAAGCTGAGTCAATTCAGGCTAATTTAATAAACCGACTTTATTGGTGATGGAGTACTTTGTGAGAGCTGCAGATACATGAGAAATTGATACACTTCTTATAACGTGTGTGTGTGTGTGTGTGTGTGTTTGCAGATAGGAGTGTAAATATGAAATAAAGCAAATTAAACAGATTTTATTTGAAAAATGCATGGTTTTGTAACATTCAACATTTCTTTGATTAAGTTGAATGATTAGACAAAATGTGATGTAAGATCTGTTTGATTAAAGCATGCATTCTTTTACTTTTCCTTTATTAGTAAAATTGAATGAATTATTGAGTCAGTGGAGGACAATATCCCTCTATAATACATTCCTGAGCTGTAAGGAGTCACCCTGGAAATCCTGTGAAAGTAATTCACAGGTTGAGCTTAAATTAGCAGGAATGTCCAAACATACATTCCATCATATGCACGCTCATACACATCCTGCTTCATCACCCTCGCCACTGGCACACTGGTGTGCACGATAACATTTTTGATCTTGTAAACACGATGAGTCAGCGAGATATCCCCGTTGTGAGTTGTGAATATTTGTGCCACGTCCTGATACCATCCATCCAAGGCGACGCTGCTAAGCAACAGTCTTTGACTTCTAGCCAATGGTTACTGCTATAGGGGAGGTTGCAGTGCTGAGTTCCTTAACCTCTGGCAACCCTCAGGAGTATATTACAGGTAATTTGCAAACGCCAATCAATCAGAAACCCAACAAGCTCAGGATTCAAACCCACATCCCTGGACATGCAGGGTGACTTTTCCAACCACCGTGCTTTCACATCCTGATACACTAATTAATATTCAGGCATCCTGTTTTGAACAAAAACAATCCAAGTGTGTTGTGTAGCTGCAGTAGCATATTTTAACCAGAGGGGGCGAAATTATTTAAACTCATCTTCTTTACAGCAGCTTTAATGGTCTTTTAATGCTGTGCAGTGCTAGTCAGATTCTCAAATCTGATTGGTCAGAAGGAGCTGTTTCAACGAATTATTAACTGAAACAGTTAATAAATATATTCAATTCCTACCTCTGGGATAGTGGAGTGGAAGTCATATATTTATTAGCCAATGTATTTAGAGGTTCAATTCAGAGGTTTTTGAACACCCTGTGCTAACATTGCTGGAGAAGCAGGGGTAACCCAGTGTTTAAGGTGTTGTACTACTAATCGGAAGGTCCTGGGTTCAAACCCCAGTGCAAAGTCCTTTAACCCTCTACAACTTAGATGTACTATATACACTAATGAGATAAAAATGTAAGTCGCTCTGGATAAGGGCGTCTGCCAGATGCTGTAAATGTTAGTTGGAATGTAATTCAATCACCAATGAGTTCTTTAAGCACCGAAAGAAAGAAAAAGTCAATCCTAGATCACATGGATAACCAGCCTCACTGATTCAATACACACCCCATGAATTATTTAAATTGTTTGTTAAGGAAAACAACGGGAAATCCTACGAGACAGCGAGGATTTTCCCTTTCGGTAAAATGAGACACAAAGTTGTTGGGCCAAAAATAACTGATTCGCAAACAATGCAGGGAACAGAATACCTGAATGGAGGACAAATCATTGTTCTTAGCCAATTTTTTTTTAAAGCTCACTTGTTGATTTGAATCAGCATCCATGAGCACCAGTCTGCCCAAAACCACAGGATGAGAGGAAAACTATGGGCAATCAAGGCTGTACATTCACACTGACACTACAAGAACAAAAAAAAATTTGTGCTGAACAGTTTACATCCCAAAATAAACAAAAAATAAACATTTTCATCAGATTAAAACATAGTAATGTTCATAATAATGTTCAATTAATTACATTTGGCAGTTGGAACCAGGAAATGTTACATGTTTTTGTGATTTTGTTTCTTTTGCTATTTGCGATTGCTCTGGATTTTGCTTTTGTCTCCTCACTTACTGTCCTATACTACAAGACATGCGTTGGAGGCTGATTGGTTTTTCCAAATTGCCCATCCATTATGCACCCTTCCTTGTGCCCTGAGTTTCCTGCTGTAGGCTCCAGGACCTCACTGACCCACCACAGGATAAATAATATAGGTACTGGATGAATGTGCACATTTTAATTGACTTGGCATTATCTTTTCTTGCAATTACATTGAACAAAATTGTATCTTAAAGCAGTTGTGCATGAGTGAGTCACAGTAAAGCTCCAGCGACACCTGATCTGCTGTACATTCAGAATAGTTGTTATGTTATGTTGTGTTTATTTTAGCCTTGAAATGCTTTTTTGTCATGTTTTCTGTTTTTTTTTTTTTTTTAATCCTTTATTTGTTCATCAGTGTGTTTTGTCTTGTGGTTAGACTCATACAACCATCACCAGTTATAATTATTGGAATCCCAAATTGAACACAATAGGGTAGATTCTGCAAGGGTTGTGTTACTTTTTTAATCGATATCACCATGGCTTACAATCAAACTGGGCCACAAAGCATTCATGCAAGACAAGTATGCACTAAAAAGCTCTTAGGGTACATGATCCTATATACATGTGTATACACCAATCAGGCATAACATCAAAACTTGAACACTAAGCCCAGTATTATATAGGTTCACATTGTGCCACTGAGCCAGCTCTCGCCCCTCATACAGTAGCATAATGCCACAAGACCTTTTGGGGTGTGTTGTGTTGTCTGGCACCAGGACGTTAGCAAGGGATCCCTTGGATGCTGTGGGTTGCTGGTGGAGCCTCCATGGATTTGACTTGTTTGTTTGGTGCATTCCATGGATGCTGGATTGCATTGGGATCTGGGAACTTTGGAGGCCGGGTCAAAAACCTTGTACTTTCTTCTGGTAAGACAAAACCATACATGGTGAGCTTTAATGCACTGGGTTCTAATACCTTTCTGTCATGGCCAGCATTAATTGTTTTTTTCCGTGGGATCGGACTGGATTGACTAGTCCTTGCTCTCGACAGGCATAACTGAACCTTCATTGCCCTTCATTCTGTCTCCAGGTTAATTGCATACTATCGATAAACAGTTTTATTCAATTTACTCAATTG